>JARRAA010019635.1:0-15816 GCA_030557295.1 Ecitodaemon sp. MM-2014 | reverse complement strand
TAAGATATGTTGTTTAAAAGGAACAAATGTATACATTTTGCGACTTTGCGTCATCATAACCTTTAAATATCATAGTATAGATACAACTTAACCTTCAATTGAAGACAACATAACCTTGAACAGATGAGAAAACTCCTAGAACTGTGATAGTTCTAAGGTATGTTCGTTATAAGGACCTACGGACCTACCTCCGATTGTGAATTAGTCATCATAACCTTCAAATGTCATAAAATATCAAAATGTGTGGTTGTAGATACAACCTAACCTCAAATTAGTGAGAAAACTTCAGTGAGTTTCTTAAAATTGGACAAAATAACCTTAAACAGATAAGATAACCTCCGAAAATATGTCTTTCTTTTAGGTATGTTGTTTAAAAGGACCAAATGTATCCATTTTGCGACTTTGCGTCATCATAACCTTTAAATAGCATAATATTTATACAACCTAATCTTAAATCAAGGAGAAAACTTCGGCGACTTTCTTGAAAACAGGTTAACATTGTTTAACTGAGGTTAATTGTAAGTGAAATTGTTTTCGTTTTTGTTGGTCGCGATTTGAGCTTGTTATGACGATTTTTGGAAGATTTCCAGTTTCGTGATTTGGCATTCGTCGCGTGGAGCGGAGAAGTCGTTGCGGACGAATTCCGATTTCCGATTTCGTCGGCTAGAACCTAGTGAACTGGATATTCCTCGGCGGCGGAATAAAAACGCAGGAGCGACGCATATTTTCACATACCGACGCGGCGTAAATATTCAATGGCGGCGGCGCGCGGCGCATACTAAGCAGCGCCGGCAGGCGGATATTTAATTTTCTAATTTGCGCCAGTAATGGCGGCCTTCGATTATGATCATTGAGGAACGTACGGATCTTCAACTCTACTTACAAACAGCATCACATCAGCAGTTTGTTTCCTTAGATCTTTTGATTGACCCTAAGAACAACGAAACAGAAACGAAGAACTGATATACATCTTTGTTGTATGTTTCGTGGCCCAGTTTGTTTATTAACCCATTGCTTCCCGGATTAATTTGCCAAAATCTACCGATTATTAATTCTTAATTCTTTTGAGAAAAGTTACATTTAGGTTAGGTTAGGTTAGGTTAGGTTAGAGGAAATACCAGGGGAGACGATTGCCATGAAGAGAATGCAAAATTTCCCCTTATAATAGCTTCAAAAACAAAAACCAAAAAGTGAAAATCGACAATATCCTAATTTTACGGCCCAGTGGGAAAGAATGGGTTAAGTTACAGATTAATGACAATAAGGACATGGTAGGGATAATACAGTCGATAATTCAATCAGAAATTAAGTCGGAAGTACCGTATCTTTTAATAATTATCATAAAAATGGTTGAAAATATCAGATCGGTGCTGAAGTGAGGTTATGACAGGGAAAATCAAGAGCCATCTTATTCCTAACCTAAACAGCAAGAAATGTTTCTTCCAAATACGAATTGTTGATGTTTTGGGTTGATATTGGAAAGACTTAGGAGTTTAATCAATTTCTGATGTAATTTTAATGTCATTCAGTCAGTAATTAGTAGTAATAGTTAATCTCACGATAACATAACCAAACATGCCGCATGTTTAATTTACTTATTTGTGCTAGCAATTCATTTGAGTGTACGACAACCTTCAATTACGATAATTGTCATGAATGCTTTTAATGATGCAGTCGTAATATTGACAGTATTAACAGTCCACTTCGGTCCACAAGATGTCACTAACATACGCCGCCATATTGAATCTCTTCTCTACGATTCTAACCTCAACCTCGAACTTTAACGATTGCCTCGTAATAGTTTCCAATAAGAACTTAAGTATTTCTGTGGGAACTGATTTTGACCTGTTTACACTATCCCAAATGAGTTATAACCTCACTTATTATCTATTTCAAGACGTTGGATACTTTCAAGACATTAGTCCGAGCGACAGATGCCTGAATTATTTAATTTATCACACCAAGCCTCTCGAAAGTTTCGCAAAGTTGGAGGGGTTTATGTCAAACGATAGTTTGTCGAGGTACAACAATAGGAAATATCTAATAATGGTGGATAATGACACTTGCATCAGCGCCATCTTTAGTGAGTCCTATATCAGGACTATTCCTAACTTTGTCCTTGCCTACATAAACACTTCGGATGGTTTTGTCAAATTTTATCATCAAGCACGCATGGGTTTCGATACGAGCGTCATGGACACTTGGCGGTGGCAAGATGGCGTCTGGATCACACAAAATGGCGGCGCTGATAACGAGCTCTACCCGGAGAAAATTGCAAATGGAGCAAACGGCACTGAGTTTAGGGTAGCTTCGGGATACATGGTCCCTTACACGGATCCCTACGACAAGTCCGGTCTTTATTGGGGGTTCATCGATTCGTACCTCCGGAAATTTAACCTAACTTTGGTTATGTACCAGGATAGGACGCAAATTCCGGACATGCTAAATTTGCTGAGCAACAGAAGTGTCGATATAGGTTTCTGTAAGTTTTTCGAACATTATCAGTCGGTTCTGGCGCTGCAAAAGCAGTTTGAGCCACTTCGAGGTTATGTGAGGTTATGTCTCGTTACTTTCAGCCATGATGATGATAATAATCGAAAGATACGCTACTTCTGACTTCGTCACACCTCCCGTAACGACGACAATCGGTGTGTTGGCGCCCAAACCATTGTAAATCAATAGAAATCACCAAGTTTTGTTGTTATTGCCGATTAATGCAACTTTTAGGTTAGCAAGAGGATGGTTCACATACACCAATGTCTTCAGCTGGCTATTATGGCTCTTAATCGTTCTTACACTAACCATATTCTCGTTAATCTTTTATTTAATAAACAAATTGGGTCGTGAGACAACAATCATCAGAATCGACGCCCTGAAAGTCTTGGGCTTTATGATTAATCAACCTATCGATATGAACGTGGGCAGACATTTTGTTTGCATGCACATGAGACTGATTTTCGTCATGATGGCGCTGGCGGCGCTGCTGTTCACCACCATTTACTGCACGAAACTTTCGAGCAACATCATATTGCCATTGTGAGTACACATTTTAGGTTATGTGCGAATCTGAGACGCCATTTTGTAGATACGATAGAAAGATCGATACGCTCGAAGATCTGGTCGAGAGCAATCTTCTTTTCCTCACCGAGGATCCGTACATTCCCAAACCAATCGGTGCAGATCCAAAGGTAATGTCTTAGGGGTTAAATTAAGGTTATATTGTCTTATTTATTGTTAGAGGATAAACAGACAACTTGCGAAAAGGATTATCTATGCAACAGAAGAAGAATTGAACAAAAGTTACGCTCCTAGCAGGAAGCACGCTTATTTCGCGTTTAAGTTTAGCAAAGGTAAGCGATAGATAGTTTTTGACGGTTCCGAACCACTGTTTGCGATTTTGACGGTTTTGTCGATTGTAATTCGATTCTTTCCTAATAGTTTTTAATATAAATCGATTTCAAAACGAGTCCGTCCTCGAGACGCACCGGTTAATGACCGAGAACCTATACGCCGGGCCGACGACGCCATATTTGATCAAAAACTCGCCGTACTTGGAAACCGCCAACGAGCTCATGCTGCGCTGCGTTCAGCACGGCCTGGTGGACTATTGGACGACGTCCACGTTGCTGAAGGACACGCACATGACGTTTCCGCTTAATATCGAAACCGTCGAGAGCATGGCGACGCCGGCGACGCCATTGCGCGTCGATCGAATTGCCGGCAGCCTGATGATTTACGCCATCGGCGCTGTAATTAGTCTAATTGCTTTCGCACTGGAACGTTTCGTAACGAGATAGTTGTTTGTGTTTGTTTCTGTCTACCAATTATCGTTATGCGGTGCCTGTTTACTGGTTTGCGTTAGTGTATCAAGATGGCGTCCGGGGTCACCACGCAGTTATTATTTTCGGCCATCTTGTCGAATTTCCACCGGTGCATCGTGATCGTGTCCAACCAAGAAGATGTCGACCAATTGAGCTTGTTTAATTTACCACAATTCAGCAACAACTTCACGTGGTTCTTATTCGATGACGTCACGCATCTTAAACATATTGGTGCAAATGACAGATGTCAAAATTTTATTGTAAAATGCACTAAAAATGTGGACAATTTCAAACGGATCGAGGAGTTTATTCGGCACGACGACAAGGCGAGATACAACGAGAGAAAGTACTTGGTTTTAACATCCGATGCAAACGACATCAGCGCCATCTTTGATACAATATACGTTCAGTTTAGTCCTAACGTAGTGGTGGCTTTGGTAACCACGAAAGACGTTCGGTTTTATCATCAGAAGCACCTAAGATCTAAGGTTGGAGTTGTGGCCACATTTGATTTAGAAGATGGCGTCTGGTTGCGACAAGATGGCGGCAAAGATGGCGTCCCAGTCGAATTATTTGCGGAGAAGATCGCCAAGGGTGTCCAGGGTGCGGAATTTCGTGTAGCCTCCGGTTACATGGTCCCTTATACGGATCCCTACAATCAAGTGGGCATCGTTTGGTCGTTCATGGAAATGTACGTTCGTCGTTTTAATTTCAGTTTGGTTATATACCAGAGACGAACGTCCGTCGATGATATGACCGCAATGATTGCAAACGGGACGATCGACATGGGATTTTGTAAGTTTTAAAATCATTCAAAACGACACCCCGTTAACTAAATCAGTCACCCCTAAACGTTTGAAATCACTAACTAATTAATAAATTTGCTGATTTTAGCCATGATGTATCTCAGAATATCCAGATACAGTTACACCGACTACATTTCACCCCCTGTCACTGCTCGAATTGGTATTTTAGTTCCCAAACCTAGGTAAGAAGCCAAGTACATTAATACAAATGCACCAAACAACATTTGCAACATTTTAGGTTAATTAAGGGTTGGTCCACGTACACCAACATGTTCTCCGCGTCCCTATGGCTCTTAATCCTTCTAACTATAGCGTTACTGTCAGCCTTTTTCTATTTAAGGAGCAAATGTTTCGGTGACATTGAAAAGTATCGAATTAGCGCCGTGAACGTGTGCGGATTCGCGGTGAATCAGCCGATCGGAGGCGGCGCAGTCGGCCATTTTGATTCTCTCCACATCTGCTGCGGTTTCGCGCTGATGGCGCTGGCATCGTTGCTGCTCACGACGATTTACTCCACTAAACTATCGAGCAATATAATTTTACCCTTGTAAGCTTACAATACGAGTCGGGTCCCTCGAGGTAATCGAAGGGGTTTGTTTATAGATATGATCGAAAGATTGATACCATCGATGATTTGGTGCTGAGCGAGTTGATAATCATAACCGACGATCGTCTTATACCGACGCCTGTCGCCGAAGATCCGAACGTAAGTTCAACCATAACCTCATTTGCAGTCACCTCTAAAATAATTGAGTTTGACTTTGAAGAAACTGCACAGGCGACTTCTCCATCAAGTTCGGTACGTCCGCGAAGAGGAATTGATGAGCGGTTATGTTGCTAGTGCGAATCACGCTTATTTCGCTTTCAAGTTCGCGAAACGTAAGAAATCTTTGAAGAATGTTTTTATTAAACAACAATAAGCTAATATTTTCTAGTGTTTAATGTAAATCGTTTTCAAAACAAATCCGTCCTCGACACGCATCGTTTAATGACGGAAAACTTGTTCGAAACAGCGACGACTCCGTACTTAATGAAAAACTCGCCGTTTTTGGAAACCGCCAATATTTTAATGCTGGAATATATTCAGCACGGTTTTGTCGAATATTGGACGACTATGGCTTTGCTCCGTGACTCGCACATGGCGTTTCCGCTTAACATCGAAACCATCGACAGCGTGCTTCCGGCGACGCCGTTGAGTTTCGACCAAATCATTGGCAGTTTGATGATTTATGTCGTTGGGGTTGCAATTAGTCTAAGTGCACTTCTTTCTGAAATCGGTTACCATCGCAGACACGCTACTGAACGGTTTAAGTAATATTTTTGTTTTATTTAAGCGGAAAACATAAATTAATCAAATAAATAACTTTCATTGGTTGAAGAGGTTTCGCAGGCGTCGCCCGAACGTCCTAGTTGCCGTAGGCAGAGTAGGCGAGTTCTTGTCCGTCCGCCATCTTGCCGCGCATCGCCCTGGCGGCCGGCCACGGCGCCGAGTGGGAGACGATGGGGTGCACGTGATCCGACGCGATCTTCTTGCACATCTCGTACACCGCCAGGCCGACGGACACGACGAACGTGACGAAGGAGAGCTGGATGGCGTTCCAGGTCTTCAGGCCCAGGAGGCCCAGCGCCAGCGGGATCAGGGTGATGGCCTTCAGGATGACGAGGATCAGAATGGGGGCGAAGATTTTCTTCAGTTTGGATTTGCGCGCTGAAAGAACGTTCGGTTGCAAAAAATAGCGGTAAAGCGAGGTTATGCTCGTTGGACTGACCTTCCGGCTGGGAAGCGAGTCGGAACTTGACGTCCATCTCGTCGTCCTCCAAGTTGCGAGCGTTCACGGCCACCGTGGAACCGTCGGGCAGGTCCGCCTCGAATCGCTGCGTCTCGATCCAGCGGGCGATGTTCTGTTCGAGGGAGGTGCCGCCATTTTCGGCGGCGGCGGCGTACGCGACGCATGCGCAGAGAGCTAAGGCGAGCGCGATCTTCATCATTTTGATTGATTTGATTTAATTCGACTCGATCGACTTGTTTGGTGACTAGTTGACGCGCTGATTGCTCGCTGCACACTAATGCTCATCAGTACTAACAAACGGTATTTATAATGCGCGAAAAACGAAAGTCCGGCGTTATCACGTTTATGGCGGGCGGCGATTCGATTTTTGAATTTTAATTTTACGGCGCCGCACGGAAGGCGCAGGCGTTCGGAATCGTAATCGCCGCAATGGTCAGGTTCGAGGCAAAGTAACGTTATAACGCGACTTGCGTTAGTCAAAGAGCCTAATTGATTTCAGCGGTTATAAATGATTGTGACGTCAATCATATTAACCCGGTAGTATTTGGGTTAAGTCAAGAGGATGTCGAGTTATGGACAGTGTTTTACTTAACCTTAAAAAGTCAAAGCGGTTCGTTTATTTGGATTAGTAATTTAGGTTTGTAATTATGATTTGCATCTGTTTGGAGGTGGATTAATTACTTTACAATTAGCGCCATCTGCATTCACATTGTTAGCAATAAACTAGGACCTGTCTTTAATAATTCGATCGTAACTTGTTAGAACTCTTTGGTATTCGTTGAATTATTCGCACATTTATTGCTAAAAATCGTGATTCGCTTCACTTACAACTAACGCCATCTATGTTCACTTTACCAAACTAAAAACTACAAATTTTCTTCTAACTTTGAGATGTTTGGTAAATAATTACTTTTAATAGCAATTATTCGGATGATTACAATCATATTTACTAGTTTAGTATTAGTTTAATAAAAAAAACTGCGAAAGATTGGAAACATTTCAGAAAAATGCTTTGAAACTCATGCAGTTTGGGTTGCATATATTAAATACAGTAGATGCGGCTTATAAGGTTCAGTGGTTATATGGAACCAGGATTAATTATTTTACAATTAGTGCCATCTGCATTCACATTACTAGCAATAAACTAGGACTTGTCTTTAATAATTCAATCGTAACTTGTTAGAACTCTTTGGTATTCGTTGAACTATTCGCACATTTATTTCTAAAAATCGTAATTCGCTTCACTTGCAACTAACGCCATCTATGTTCACTTTACCAAACTAAAAACTACAAATTTTCTTATAACTTTGAGATGTTTGGTAAATATTTACTTTTAATTGCAATTATTCGGATGATTACAATCGTATTTACTAGTTTAGTGCTAGTTTAATGAAAATCTGCGAACGATTAGAAACATTTCAGAAAAATGCTTTGAAACTCATGCAGTTTGGGTTGCATATATTAAATACAGTAGATGCCGCTTATAAGGTTCGGGGGTTATATGGAACCGACTGTTAAATGGCATAAATCTAGCGGGACGGAACGAATGTTAAATATTGATATAAAGGGAACAAAGCACTCCCTCGTCGCCGGTTATAAGGTACACATTTTGTGAGGTTTGAGAATTTGTTTTGTTCATAACTCGGGTAACAAATTTTCTTATAACCTTTAGATGTTTGGTAAATTACTTTTAATGGCAATTATTCAGATGATTACAATCGTATTTACTAGTTTAGTGCTAGTTTAATGAAAATCTGCGAACGATTAGAAACATTTCAGAAAAATGCTTTGAAACTCATGCAGTTTGGGTTGCATATATTGAATACAGATGCCGTTTATAAGGTTCAGCGGTTATATGGAACCGACCGTTAAATGGCATAAATCTGATGGGAAGGAACGCATGCTAAATGTTGATATAAAGGAAACAAAACACTCCCTCGTCGCCGGTTATAAAGTACAAGTTTTGAGAGGTTTGAGAGTTTGTTTTGTCCATAACTCGGGTAACAATTGGCCGATTGGAATTAAGCAAAGACGAGAGTAATCAACAACAATATAGGTATATAAATATTGGTATTGTAATATTTTGGGAGTATACAAAATCGACTGTTGACTGGTTCCTGCGTGCAGTCGTCGTGCAGCCCACCCTTGCCACCGGATGCAGCATCAAGGTCATTTAAAAAAAGTACTGTATATAGAAATAGATGTTTGAGGACTGCAACATCGATAGTCCTTAAAAACATTAGATCGTTCATTCACCATTTATCATTTAGAACAAATTGTAAGAATCAGAATTGCTGGCTTTGGTAGGCAACTTTATATACACCAACAACCGAAACGGCATACCTGATAACCAAAACTTAAACTAAATTGTCCATTCTTCTTCGCCAAGTGCAAGCAACCTTTATTATAACAATTTTATTTAAGAACCTTTTGCATATTTCTAGTTAAACTCCACTTATCAACAACAATTAATATGCTTGTCAACTGTAGGCAACTCTGTTTACATCAATGTACCCCAAAACGTATTTTTGATTTTAATTTATTTTTCATTTGCAATAAATAAATATAATACAATAATAATCCATCAACAATTTGCTAACAAACACTAAAAATGTTTGCGTCCTTTCCAATACATAGAGTCTACGTCTATTGCTGGTGGGCGGAGTACGCCATCTCTTGGGCGGCGTCGTCGAAGCTGCGCGCGGCGTAGTGGCCCTCCCACGGCGAGTGGGCGGAGATCTGCGGATGCGCGTTGTCGGCGGCGATCTTCTTGCACAGCTGGAAGACGGCGAGCGACACGGCGACGACGAACGAGAAGAAGCTGAGCTGGAGGGCGTTCCACGCCTTCAGGCTGAGCACGCCGATGGCGAGCGGGATGAGCGTGATGGCCTTCAGCAGGACGAAGACGAGGATGGGGATGAAGATCTTCTTCAGCTTGGACTTGCGCGCCTGCACCTCGCCGCCGAGGCTGACCTTCACGTCGAGCTCGTCCTGGTCGAGGTTGCGCGCGCCGAGCGTGACCTTCGAGTCGACCAGCGGCAGCTTGACGGTGACGTCGTGCGACCGGATGTAGTTCTCGACGCGCTCCTCCCACGAGGAGGCGGAGCGAGCGCCGGCGATCTCGTTCGAGCGGGCGTTGCGCGTCACCTCCACGTCGTCGCTCAACTATTCAACACAATCAACGTTAAAAACACACTCGGGAACGTACCGCCCGTGACCAACCTTGAAGCTGTCCCTCTGGAAGAGATTGTCGATGAACGTCATCGCCTTGTATTTGATGCAGGCGAGGGCGTCGTCGTTGTCGCAGAGGGAGCGCATCTCCTCGACGGTGGAGTCCAGGAAGGTGCCCTTCCAGAAGTTGCCGGTGGGCGTGGCCGCGGCGCACGCCGCCAGCACCAAGATTGCGCACACTTTGCTCGACATCGTTGCTTCGGATGGTCCTTGCTGGGAATGTTATCGGACGATGATGTGCTTTGTTCGATGTGCGCCGAGCGACTGATGATTGCCGCATCGCGCCCGCGGCTTTTATTATCGACGCCGATCGGAAATCGACGCCATATTGGCACCGGCGGCGCAGGAAGCAAACGTGAGCCGCACGCCGTCACGTGTCACGTGCGCGCGTCTATTGCGCATACTAATGGCGGCCCATTGTCTGCGACGCGACTGGAGCAAGTGTCGAAATGCGAAGAAATGCGAAAGAGGAAAGAGGAATTCGTCGCGATTTATATTCATCGTGGACGAAGGAGGTTTGTGGGTCCCGGTGCGTCGTTTTCGATAGTTTTCAATATTGATAGGTCCGCTTTATGCGGTGGCGCATGCTAATTCGTTTGAGGTTAGGTATCAACAAAATGGCGGCGCAAAATATGCGACTTTTAACTCATTCATCTTGTTTAGGTTAGAATGACGGTTAACAAAACAAATAATTATTTGGGAACAAGTTTATTTGAACGTCTTGTGACAATTTTTAAGAGATTTTTCAAAATTCAGTACAAAACTTCAAAGGAGATTAGATTTCTACATAAAAACAATTACTTTTGGGTTTTATACAAATATATTTATCGAAAATAATTTATAATAATTAAATACTAAAAAAGAACCACGTTGAAACCATAATATTAGGTAAATTATTATTTTACAATAAATTCTTGCATGTTGGGTTGCATATGTTCAAAACCCATTTAGCCTGGAATAAAAATGTTTTTTGGATAGAAAAAACAAACAACTATACTTTGCAATTATTAAATTTAATAACAATTAATTAAAAAGTCACGAAAACCAGTTCATCGAACTCAAAACTGTTAAATTATTGAATCGATTTGAAAATACATTGAACCTCGTGTAGTTTGGGTTGCATATATTAAATAGCTAAGACTCTGCACTGCTCCACGCAAAAATAAATCAAACAAAATGTTTCAATTCATAAATTTATTAACAATAAATAAATAATTTATTAACATCCAATATTGCGTCATTTCTCGTCCAATCGAAACGTTTCCCCCAAAATTCCTTAGGCCTGTTGATACGCGTTGTACGCCATCTCTTGGGCGTCCAGGGCGCGACCGTAAGCATGGTCCCATCCGGTGGCGACCGGGGCATGATCGACGTGATGGTCCACGTGGTGCTCGAAGTGATGGTCGTGGTGGACGTCGTGATGCGGGTAGTGGATGACCTCGTAGTTGACGACCTTGGGCTTGGTGAACTTGAAGATGACCATGGCGGCGGTGAGCACCATGGAGAGGAGGCCCAGGGTGAGCGCCTTCCATGTCTTGAGGGCGATGAGGGCGAGGGCGAGGGGCACCAGCACGGCGGTCTTGAACTTCAGGCCGAGGAGGAACGGCACGATGACCTTCTTGACGACCTTCGACCTTCCGGTGGCGGCGAGCGGCACGGCGAGGTCCTCGGCGTGGAAGGTGCGCGGCACCATCGAGCCGAGCGGGCCGTCGGCGCGGAGGATCTGCGGGACCTTGGCGACCAGCGTGTGCGTCTGCAGGAAGTCCTCGAACGAGTCGAAGACGTCGGCGGCTGCACGTTTTTCCTGCGGGACGAGAAACATTTAGGCGCATTGCTCTGATTGCGCGGCGTGTTGCATACCTCGGGCTGGACGCCATCTTTCTTCACGACCATCAGATCCTCGGTGATGCTGATGACGTCGTCGTCGGACACCGAAGAGATCCACGCCAGGGCTTTGGGCTTCACGCAGGAGACGTCCAGGTCCTTCAGGCAGGAGTGATAGGCGTCGACGGCGACGTCTACGGCCGAACGCGGGCGCTGCGCGCGCAGGCTGCCGGCAGCGCACAACAAGATGGCGGCGACGAGGAGCTGGTTCATGGTGCGGCTTTGCGTGTTGACCGTGCGTCGATTGCAGGGACCGGAGAATGCGAATGATTGCTGGGACGCCATGGGCGCGTTTTATAAAGGCCCGAACGGAAATAGAAACCAAATGCGATGATCGGGGGTGGACGTGACCGGCGTGCGCAAGACGCGCGAGTTTCGTACGAACCGTACGCCAGGTGAAACTTAGGCATTTTAAAGTCCGCTTACAATTAGTGTTAGTGTTAACTTCGGTTAGTTGGTAGCGTTCTGCTGTGACGGCTTGACATTCATCGATATGATTTATGAATGCATAATTAAAAGTGTCAAAAAAAGAAAATAATAATGAGGTTTAAGAACCGCATTCTTTGCGTGGTTTAGTTTTAAGGTTAGGAAACTGCTTTGAGAGCAAATTGTTTAGAATTTAGAACATGAAAGGGTTAATCCAATTTGGGCAATTTTTTGGTGAAACATGAAAATATTATTGTGTCAATGGTCCAAATTCTTAAATATGTCAACTCGGAGACGGTGGTACACCACCAACACCACCTAATCAAGACGGACTCAAGTGATTAGCGATCGGACGAGTGACTGGAGCATGCAGACGAGGAACACTCGTCTGCCAGCCCCCATTGCATGTGCATCGCGTCTTCAGCTTCAGCCTTTGCTTGTTATTTAGTGTGTTTAGCTAGTATTATTGCTATTGGTGTTGCGCGGGGGTGGCAGGGTGGTTCTGTGCGTGTTCGACACAGAAACGAGCATCATCGTGCGCCGTCATCATCGGCGTTCGCCGCTAACAAATATATTCAGTGCTAGAGGGTGTTGGAGGTTTCAATGACAACATAATCTATTTTGACAAATTCTTATTAGAATTGACATTAAGCTCTTTTGCTAATCAATTGAGCTCGTTGCGCATGCGCTATTTTGATGCGGTTTTCTCTAATTTTTAGTTAAATACCTATACTTTCATATTCAATCGCAGATTTTATAATGACAAGTCGAAAAATGTCCGAAAATCCTTCCCAAAGTCTTTTGTTTACGTGTACAGTTCAAATTCACTTGTTTTTGTGTTTTTTCCTAATAAATACCACTGAGATTGTTACGCATGCGCTACATTGGTGCGATTTTCAGTAATAGTTAGTTAAATATCTATACATTTATGTGTAATCAAATATTTTTAAATAACAAGTCGGAAAATGACCGAAAATCGTTTCCAAAGTCTTCTGTTTACGTATACAGTTCAAATTCATTCGTTTTTGTCTTTTTGCCTAATAACTACAATTAAAATCGTTGCGCATACGCCATCTCAATGAGGTTTTAATTAGTATTTAGCTAAACATCCACACTTTTATCTCTAAGCATAATTTTCAAAATGTCAAGTCGTAAAAGATCCGAAAATCGTTCCCAAACCCTCAGCATGTAAAATTCAAATTCGGTCGGTTTTAATATTTTTTAATAACAACTCTGATTAAAATCGTTACGCATGCGCTATGTTGATGTGGTTTTCTCTCATTTTTAGCTAAATACCTATACTTTCATACTCAATCACAGATTTTATAATAACAAGTCGAAAAATGTCCGAAAATCCTTCCCAAAATCTTCTGTTTACGTGTACTGTCCAAATTCGTTCGTTTTTGTGTTTTTGCCTAATAATTACCACTGAGAGTGTTACGCATGCGCTACATTGGCGCGATTTTCAGTGATACTTAGTTAAATATCTATACATTTATGTGTAATCAAATATTTTTAAATAGCAAGTCGGAAAATGTCTGAAAATCGCGCCCAAATTTAGGTGTTAACTTGTAAAGTTCATAACTGGTTGTTTCTACGTCTTTTAGATACAAACTTCAATTAAAATCGTTGCGCATACGCCATCCCAATGAGGTTTTAACTAGTATTTAGCTAAACATCCACATTCTAAGCATAATTTTCAAAATATCAAGTCGTAAAAGATCCGAAAATCGTTCCCAAACTCTTCTCTCAGCGTGTAAAATTCAAATTCGGTCGTTTTTATATTTTTTAATAACATCTCCGATTAAAATCGTTACGCATGCGCTATGTTTACGGTTTTCAATAGTTTTTAGTTAAACACCTACACTTTCTTGTGTAATTACATGAATCAAAATAACCAGTCGAAAAATGTCCGCAAATCGTCCGAAAACTCTTGTTTTAACTTGTAATGTTCATGATTAGTTATTTTTACGTTTTTTGAAAACAAACTCCAATAAAAATCATTGCGCATGCGCAATTTTAATGAGGTTTCAACTAGTATTTAGCTGAACATCCTTATTTTTATCTCCAATCTTAATATCAGAAATATCAAGCCGGAAATGGTTCGAAAATCTGCAATTAACTTCCCCTCAGTTAATTTGTGTTTACTTCTTAATTTTTTAGATAAAAAACTACACAATTGTAATTTCCCGCCAATTTATTACTATGTACACTAAGGGACCGTAGTGGTAACTGCACAGAACATTGCACAACCTTGAATTGATCACAACTAAAAATTGTGCAATATTTTAGGCGCTTTAGAAAAAAAAACTCCCAAGGTTTACAATATCACAACTCATTTATTAAATAATTCACACCAAAATACAATACGCAAACGTTCACCGCTATCTATAGCTATGTACAGCGTCCGCCATTTTCTTGCGCAACCGCAACTTACAGATAACACAAATGCGTTCTGAAATAAATTAAAACCTTTAACAACGCCAACTGAATCATTGATACACTTCTTAGGTACCTAAGGTAAGACATTTTACAAGTAGTTTATTCTAGCGCTAATTTTACTAGTGTGCTTATTAGCCATCGGCGCCGCCATTTTGTCCAAGATGGCGGCGCACAAAGTTCGAACTAGAATCAACTCAAGCTCTCTCCGCCCTCGTCCGTCTCTCCTCCTAATCGTAACTATGATTTGAGCGACGTTCTATTACAATAGTGACTATCAATTCGATCCGTTTACAATTAACGATTAATCAATTAAAACAGCTAATTAACGTACTAAAAACACAAAACAATAGAAAATAAATAAATTCGTCTTAAGCTAGTAATACCGTCGTAGAATTTCGCGTTTTATACTCGAAGGTCGAGTCAAGGTCAAGATTTAGAATCATTAGCGAGCGTGGAAATGAGTTAGGCAAAATTGCACCGACGCATAAATAATGTTAGGCAAATAAATTAAGTCGCTTAAATAAATAAATAAAATAAATTGGTGTCTTGTCTGAGGTGTGTTGCTGTTACGTATGCAATAACTATGGCAATCGACTCTGCGCCGTCTCGACGATCCGTGCGACTCGTGTTTTGTTTGTTCACTGTTTTTTCGCTGCGCGCCGTCCTCGGGTGTCCTCGCGATAAGGCTCAGCGTCGTAGGCTCAGCGCGCAGGACGCATACAACGTCGCGCACGCCCGCTTATCTTGTCCGTCGCGCGCAGCCTGCACGTACTTGTAGAAACGTATCACCGCCGCGTTGCTCGTCGTCGGCTTCTGCAGCTCGCTCGCGTCCCTTGAATCAAAACATGCGAACGATTAGCGAACGATCAAGTGAATGTGACTTAAGTGCGGAGAATGTGCGAAACGAGAGAAGGCCTGAATCTTCAACCGCTTCTTCTTGGGACTGGATTTCGAGAAAACGAGATGAGACGAAGATGTGAAAGTTCGGCGTCGAGGTTTTCTGATGCAACTTCGGCATGCGTGGAAGGTAATAATAATAATCAATTGTATTGTCGAAGAGATTGTTTTGAACGAAAGCGATGCGACGATTAAAACTCGCTCGGAAGAGGCGGAGTGTCAAGAAGAATGCGCGGCGTGCGTGGATTTATTCCGTCCGCGGCGCAAATAAATTTCGGGGTCAATTTCATCGTCGCTTGACCTTCTTCGCGTCCGCGCCGAGCATTCCTTCGCGACCGACGCCGCGGCGTGCGCTTCGCGCTAATTATATAAACAAGAACGACGCCTGGACGCGAGCAGGTGCCTCGACTCCTCGCCGGTAATGTTCATCATCGTCAATTACTTGTGCTAACAGATGGAAAATTGCGTTCCATCTGTGTGCCAACAGAATTCCGTCCGCGTTCACTTGATCCATCGAAT
>JARRAA010019627.1:0-13949 GCA_030557295.1 Ecitodaemon sp. MM-2014 | reverse complement strand
GCCGTTCGTAAGGACACGGCCTTGACAAGGACGCGCGCACTAGCCTCCTTAACGCCAGGGTATGGCTGTAAAACAGGTTTTAAGCTGCGCCGACGCATTAGGTCCGTTCTTAAGGACACCGCCTTGGCAAGGACGTCGTAACTAGCCTCCTTAGTGCTTATACACTCCGAAGTTAAGTCATAAAAACTTATTCATTCGTCCCGATTGCTGCAACTACCGCAGTCAAACACACAACATGTATGCGGCATTGTTTTTGTATGTAAAATTTACTTATAACCGCCTGAAAATGCGAAAAAATTCAAAACGAAATCGCCATCAAGTTGAGAAACACAGGAATATGCCTGAAGGTTGTCACTCTTTTTCCAGGTACTTGACGCTGATTGGTCGGGAGGTCCATCCCGTTCGTCATTTTGTTGCAGGGGTAAAAACGCAGGTAATAAATCGCAAATATTTATTTTAAGATAAATTCTTAATCTGCATAAAACTATTGACTACAAATAATCGATAAAATACAACGAGTAAACCTCGGTTTACATCCGTCGCATCGTAGTAATCATAAGATCACAATCGTAGATCAAATTTAAGGTTAACTTTCATCAGTTCAGTAGAAAGAGAATCGTCAAAGTCTTACTAGTCGATATAAAAATAAAATTGTGACAAGAACAACGTAATCACAGCATAAACAAGTGTTGAATAGCATCCGAGTCTAAAATATCATAGAATTAGTCATAATTAGAAAGTCGTAATAATTGAATTTCAACTAAAAACTTTCATAAACACCTAGACGAATTGAAACGATCGATTCACATCGTCGCCCAATGTTCGGCCCTCCACAGCAACACAAACATGCTTTGCTTAGTGCTCGCGGATGGCGAGATCGCCGACATGGGGCTTGGCAACACGTTAGAAAACCCGACTGTCGAGGGAATATCAATGTATCTCGAAGGTAGACTGCGGTATCCTCTGCCGATCGTAGCGATTAGCGGCGTGTCGTCGTGACAATCGTTGGCACACTTGACTTTGCAAAGCGGTACGATCGCGCGGACCTCTTCCTCGTACGGTCGGAAGATTGTGATTGGACGCAGCGTGGCCCTTTCAGCGATTATAACACACCCCCAAGTCGTTCCGATATATAGTTCATCCTTTAATACGGCCAGACTAGTCACCTAAAAATGAAAATATTTAGGTTTCATGACTATATTTCGGCTTTGAAATATTACCAGACAGTTAGAGGGGCTTAAATGCTCCTCGATCGCAATCGACTTCAAGCTTTCCGAACAAGGCACCAGCTTGGAACTGTCCAGTTTGTTTAAGATCGTCCTTGTTTTCTGATCCCATTGATAAACAACGCATCCTGGATAAACGGACGACCACACTGTGTTACCGGCCGATACCATGTGGGCTACCTCGACGTCTTCGATCATCGGTTGGTAGTGATTCAAGAGCTCGTGGCCAGCTACGACTTGATCCTTTATCGTGTACACGGAGATTTGGCCCATCGATTGGCCACTCCATATCTCGCATATTCTAAAATTTTATGGTAAAATTAGGTCGTGTTCAACATAAATTAACCAAAATAATACTCACTTTCCGTTATCTTTATAAGTAGCGCACAAGCAATTAATGTTGTTACTGACCCCAAGCTCGGTCATAACAAAACTGCCTTCGGCCGATGAAGGCGTTCTTGGAATGGCCTCGGAATGTAGAAGAAACAGGCGTCCGTTGGACATCGCGCACGCAACCCGTTTTAAACTCGGGAGATAGATCAGAGCCTTCACTGAGACGTTCTCCTCGGTTTCTAACTGGTATGAGAACAATTTGTATCCGTCCGTTACTCTGAAACAACGAATTATCATATTTTTACCAATGTTTTACTCAAAGGTTACGTGACGTTTACTTACGAGTAACCGTGCAGTTGTCCCACATAGTCCCCGATCCATATAGTCGGACCAACCGTGCAGCAAGCAGTTGGTTTGATCGGTAGGGACATTGTGTGATACTGCAACCATCCGCGGTCAGCGGCGAGGAGTAAATCCACCCGAGAGTTGGCGCACATTAACCACATTTCTGATCCGGACAGTCCGTCCTCTACAAATGTTAAGATGTGTAAAATTTTCAATAAAAATTACCTAGTATTGTGGTTTTCTTACCTGTAATATGCAAAATTGGCGCGCTTGTTGTTGCGACCACAGCCGCGGTATGCTTCAAAGACATTATATCGCACAAGTGCGTAAACTCCGGTGCGCTCGCCATTGACACGATTTGACTGGCAGATGGCCTGTCTTTAGGTTGTTGGGACCAACAGAGCACCATCAAGTCCAGGAAGTAACTCGGATACAAAGTTTCCTATTTTAAATATACAATTTGTAAAAAACATCGGGTTAGAGAGAGAGAGAGAACAAACTGGCGGAACTTACTCGATAGGTTAATGGCGGTCGTCCCCCTTCTAGAATGCACTCCTTGACGGATTCGTGCCCCTCGAAAGGTTGGTGTAGGGTGAGGAGCTCGTATAGAAACATGCCAAACGAGAAACAATCCACCTTCTCGGTATACTCCTCCTCGCCGTTGTATCGCATAATTTCTGGCGCCATGAAGCCCTCGGTTCCGCCGAAACCCTTCGTACCGGATGGCAATGTCTGCCGACTTATTCCTACAAAGAGGGAGAATATCAGCTACTTCTGAAGGTGTTTAAAACGTTTAACTCACCGTAGTCCGCCACTTTGATATGAACGTTCTGATCCGGTGAATCGACAAACGGAGGTGGCATTTCCCATACTAGAACGTTCTCCGACTTCAGATCACGATAGATGATGTGTTGTCGATGGAGGTATTCAATCGCCTTAGCCACCTGGAATAAGTGCAACGTTAGAAATTCTTATGTGACTGAAATATGGTAAGTTACCTGTAAGATTACAGCTTGGAGAGTGTACACTCCGACTTTCGCCCCGGATCTTCTATAATGTCGCAGGACCAGATCCAAAGCACCCTGCGGAGCTAAATCTAGGACTAGTGCCAAAGGGCTGGTGCAAACGCCGACGAAAGGCACGATGTTCGGATGTCTCAAAGACAACAAAATGTTGAGCTCTTGGCGTGCGGTGCAGTATGCTTTGCACGCGTATTGTAGTGGATCGCGGTCCCATTTACCCTGCGCGGCTTTGTAGGCTATGATGGCGGACTGCCGAGCATTGGGACCTGGCTGCACCGGTTGGAGCATCTTCATCGCCACGTCTATGATGGCATTCCCGCCGCGGTTCTTGCAAGTGCCTTTGAAAACGAAACCGAAGGCGCCGCGACCCAGCAAGCGGCCCTTTTTGATGTTTTCTGGTTTGATGAGGTAACGATCTCCGAGATCAGCGAATATCTGCAAGGATAAACAATTAGAATGAACAAATTTAGAAGACATTTTGGGCTTTCCTACCGTGTCTGGGGCAATTTGTGTCAAACGAATATTCCCGTGATTAGGACACGCTATAGTCTTC
Source organism: Ecitodaemon sp. MM-2014 (assembly GCA_030557295.1). NCBI lineage: Eukaryota > Metazoa > Arthropoda > Insecta > Coleoptera > Staphylinidae > Ecitodaemon > Ecitodaemon sp. MM-2014. Next base: position 10,470 of record JARRAA010019627.1, on the reverse strand, counting down.
GTCCCATACGCTGCCAGGATACACTCTTCTACCATCCAGCTGTAGTACAACGGCCCGGAGCCGTTCTCTTCGTCGACTTTCACGTTGGGATGCCCTTCGACAGTGGGCATCGGACTGGAACCAGGCGAGTCTGGTCCAACGCCACTGTCACACTCCGACGTGTAACTCTCCTGGGATTTTCTCACCCGCAGATTGTTGTACTCGTCCTCGTCTTGGACGAACTTCCCCTGTTCACCGAAGGACGGGAAGTTCATGATCTTCTCTTGAACATCCGAGCTTGCACCCAAGCATTTGGGACAAGGCACCAATCTGGTGATCAAAAACTTCCCTTCTGAAGTGTGCACGAATCTTGTGCCCAGGGTGGGATACCAATCCTCGAGAAGAATGTCTATGTGATCAACAGCGAGCGCTAGAAGTTGTGCGGTCGCCTCTGGCACGCAATCTATCGTGAAGTCCTCCTTGATTTTGAAGGTCTTCAAGTCGGAATCCTCGGCTATGTTAGGCTTTATAACTATGGATTCTACCGGAAAGTATATCTCTAGTATCGAGGTGTTCTGCATGTCCACTTCGCACCAGATGCCATCTTGCTTCAGCTTAAATTTGAGCTGCCTGTAGTACGCCGCTGAGTTGTACATAACTTCTCGTAGTCTGAAGAGGGTCATGTCGCCGTATTTCAATTGCAGACCGGTTTGCCACAGGACCCATTCGGCTTTGAAGTCTAACAGCTTGACCAAGTCCGAATCTTGGACTACCTCCTTGGGGAAAATGAAAAACGAACGGATGATGTCGATGATCGTGTCGTCGGCGAGGATGCGCGACATCAATCTCGACCAGAAGCCGGAGGGGAAGTACGACATTAGTAACAAACGCGTTATTGATTTGTTCGTTGATTTGTTGAGTATTTGATACTTGATAACCTCAGCGGGTTCTTCTATGGAGGCCTTGGATGATGGCAGAGACATTTCGAAACGTCCAGGAGCGCTGCTGTCTCTATACAGCATAGATTTCGCGTTGACGCTTATCTTCTTACTACGCACTGCCCATCCGCGTGATCTAAGGGGTACTTTCACTTTGACCATTGGGTGGAACTGCCCCGGATACATTTGCGCGTTGTGTATGTCTTCCTCTGACGGTAGTAGGGATGGTATCAAGAGTGTTCGCGAGTCCCAAGTGAGGGCCACCTCGAATTTATTGAGGAGATTCACTATATAGCCTCGTGTATCCATAGGGCCAATATTGGAAGCTTTGAATATGTGCTTTAGGTCGTCCAGTTTCATGATGCCGCTCCGAGCGAACGGATTGATCTCCCTGATGGTGACGACGTGCGCTAACATATCGCACAACCATTGTGGGTCGAGGAAGTAGAGATCTTTCAGTGTCGCGTCATCGTAGTGCAGCAAGACACCATTGTCGTGCAGAAACAGCGTCGCTTGGTGTAATTCCCCTGCGTCTCTAAAGGTGCGGTTGCATCGCGTTTGCATTTCCGTCGTCACGATGCTTCGGTATTGCTCGGCCGTCAACACGGGATCTAAACTAGCCGCGCGTTTTTCTGCCGCAACGTGATTTACGACATCCTCTAGGGCTAGATAGGTCGCGGGGACTTTTTGCTCTAAAAGCAATTCCTTGCTACCCGGTGGTCGCAAACTGAACACTGTGTCGTAGATTAAGTTGCACAAGAGTTTTATGTTGTGGCGCGTTTTGCAACTGATTTCTATCGTGTCTAGCACACGTGGCAGGCCGCACTTTTCCGCGTCGACCACGTTGATGAATCTCTCGCGTATCACTTGCTGGTATTCCTCGCATATGTTTGGATTTGCGTCCTGCACGACGTCGTAGTGCGTTCCGACGATTAACACCGGCGAATTCGGTGCTCTGGCTTGGATGTTTACCAGCCACTGGAGTATCTCGTTGAGGCCGCGGTAACCGTCGCTAATCTTCCACACAACAAGGTAGAGACTTCTCTTGGAGAGGAAATACTGGTGCGTAGCGTAGTATTCCTTCTGTCCGCCAAAGTCCCACGTACGGAAAATGACCGGGCCGTGCGAGGACTGGTTGCGGATCTTTTTCTCGTATACCCAGTCGCCGATATCCACCCCGACTGTGGACATGTTGGTACCGCGTGATGTCTTCACATTGATATTCTTGTTGCCCATTCGTTTAGCCCAGTGCTGTAAGATGCAACAAAGAAAATGTGATTTTGTGGGAGTTTTCAGGGGCTAAATTAGTTACACTCACGTCTGGTTTCTTTCTGCTGAGCCCTTCCTGTCGCAACGCTTCCAATAAGCTCGTCTTACCGATGCCTTGTATGCCCACGATCATCAGCTTCATCCGCGCGTAAGGGCGAGCGTCCTCCAGCACGGACTTGAGGTAGCCGATGATGTCCATGGTCTTGTATTTCTTACTCTCTATCATCGACCTAAGTGGTTCCTGCAGGGAACAACCGCGCGTGTTGAGGTTCCATAGTCGAGAGAGCAGGCCCATCTGCGGCGGCAGTTCGTTGATGTCTATAAATACGTCGCGGTTACTATTTTTATCAACGAAACTAGTGCCAAAAGCTATCCACCTTGGTTACCACTGATGTTTAGACAAGAGAGATTGTTTAGCTCGTAGATATTAGAGGGTATCTCACGGAGATTGTTGTTGCTGATGTCCAGCATCGAGAGGTTCGGGAACATCAGACGTTGTTTACCAGAAATTAACATCTGTAACAGATCAAATGTTACAACCCAGAAAAGTGTTTTCTGATCAGGAATCCTTACGCGATCATCATCTTCTTCAATATTGCTAAAGTCTCCATCATCGTCAGTGGTCAATTGTATCCGATTCAAGTGGTTATCAGTCAGAATTAACGTGCGCAGATTATCCAGACGTAAGTGCCTTCGATGGGAGCACACAGTGTGCAGGACGATATTCCTCACTGATCGCCCGCTCTGCCGTCGCGCCATCACGGGTAGTTTGTCCTTGCAACACGAATTGGAGTAACACGCGAGGTTCGCCAGCTCCATCTCGTCCTGAGCTTCCACCTGGGGAAGACTGGGCCAGACGCTGATTTGGTTGTGGCTCAGGTCTAGCTGTTTCAACGAGCTAGGATAGCTTGTGATGTGCGACATGGACCGCAAGGAATTGAACGCCATGTTCAGTCGGGTGAGGTTCACGGCCAGACACGGCAGCACCACCGGTATGCTGGAGAACAGATTGTGGGCCAGGTTTAGGCTAGACAGTTGCGAAGCTTTCTCGGTGATTGATTCGTCGTTGTGCATTATCTGCTCGGTCACCTCGACGGTTTTGTTCCAGATGTGGTGCTTCGTCACGTCCAATTGTCTAGAAAGTGAAAGAAGCTCGATTACAGTCAATCTTGGAAGGACTGGATAGTGGTGGTTTACATTAGGGAACGATCCTTCTTCCTATATCGAACGGGCTGCTTCCCGTCTTCGTTTTCTACGTCGGTGTCGGAATGTATTTCGGTTTCTAGATCTACTTCGGCGTGAATCGATAGCTGGCTGTCGGAGGAACTTATGCTCATTCTATCACAATCATCTTTGGTATTCTAGAAACATAAACGCCATTTTTACCGATGCATTTCTGGCGAGCCTTGAGAATTAGAGAACTTACATCGTTAGGATTCGATGGTAGTTTGTTCAACAAATTAAAACTAGCATTCAACTCCTTTAGCTTTGGCGCCGTCCACATGTTGTAACTCAACGACTGCAACTTGTTATTCGATACGACCAACGTCACCAAGTTGGGAAGTCGAAATATTGCCTCGGGTATGTGATCCAGTCGGTTGTCCTGCAAATACAGCTCCTCCAACACGGGGCATTGATAGTTCGCCTCGAGTTTCTGACTCTTTTTGCTTCTGTGTAGTTTCTTATCCATGTTCTCTGGCGGCGGAGGCAGCTTCTCGATCTTGTTCTGAGAAATATTCAAGAATTTTATGCTGTACAGCTGGAAAACGGCTTGGGGCACCGAGGTCAACGAGTTATTCGAAATGTCCAGGCGTGTGATCGCGTACAAGGCCACTTCTGAACATCGGGGATTAGCTTTCAGTTTGCCGTTGAGGTGTAGCGCGGCGTCGGCGAGCCATTGCGTCCGGATTTGTTTCAGATGACAGCGTTGATTGTGCCAGTTGATCATCGTGGGCGTGTTGGGGAATATCGCGCTGTACGTGAGGTTCGTCACGTTGGAGAAGATCGAAAACTGGGAGGAGTGGATGTTCTCTGTCATCGCTTTCTTGTTGATTTTGTTTTCCGGATCGGGATGCGCCTAAAATTACCCAAAAATCCCATTTTAAAATGGCTGACTACAGACGCCATTTTATATTTTAACGTACCTTAGTTGATAATAACTTGGCAGTTAGAGCCTCGTCCTTGTTTTGAACGACGACGGCCAGGGCTTTGCACTCGTCATCGCGTGCACCGCATTTTAGCAGGAGGTCGACTAGTGAAACATCGCGGTTTTTACAAGCTTCCATCAGTGCTGTAGATTGGCCCGAGCTTAGGTCGTCTTCTATTGAACAGCAGCTAATCCCCTAGATAGAAATGTTCATTTATGCGGTTAAAAAGTTTCGAATGTTTTCATTCTGTTTACCTCGTTATAATCCAAATAAGATTTGATGATCAAGTTTGGATTCGCACCCGCATCCAGCAAACTCAACGCGATATCGTACTGCTTGCCTTTCACAGCTGCGTGAAGAGCCGTTTCCGTATTGTTGTTGCAATACATGTCGATTCGTAACGGCGAAATGTAGCTAACGTCTGGATCGTTCTAGAAAGTTAAACATTCTGCGTCAAATCCTTCACAAAACCAAAATATGTGCCTACTTACACTCTGCTCGGAGGTCCCCTCCGAAGACAAATTCAACTTGGTCAAGATGGCGTGTATCCCGTTGGAAACGCGTCGTTTCGTCGGGCTGATCAACGCCGCGCTATTTTCGGAGCTCGGCGTCGCGTCCTCGTCCTACACAAACGAAACTTTTGTAATTTTTCACCGTATTTCTTATTTATTTTTCTACATTTTATCAAAACCAACGCATTAACTTATTAAAAATATTGATCCCCAAGTCGGTTGTTTCAAGACACTCCGCGTTGTTTACTGGCGAAAATGAAATCGACTGAGCGCGCTAATTGTGTCACGCTCGTTGGCACATTCAACACGCATTTCTAACTTTACTTTTACCGCGATGTTGCGCCGCCGCGCATCGTGTAATCGCGGGAGAAACGCACATAAATTACACACTACGTACCCCTTTGATGCGGCTCGCTTTTACTTTATGTTTGAGTATCGCATTGAGGATTTTCTTGTTGCCGTGGACGCACGCCACGTAGAGGATGTTTTGGCCGCTCTCGTCCCGCTCGTTAATGTCGAACGGCAGGAAGAATTCCCATTGACGTGTAGGGTCCCTGGGGAAGTTAGTTTAATGATTAGTTAAATTATCGACGTTAAATCGCGTGCGCTCCACTCACTTAAACTTTTTTAACAAATGCTCCGGATAGGTGAAGTTGAGTAAAAGTTCTAAAACTTGCACGTGGCCGTTGATTGCCGCCGCGTGGATGGGCAGCCATTTTTCGACGGTGTGATGCTGAAAAATTCGCAGTTTTTTTTATGAATATCCATTTGCATTAGTAAATATGTTGACTTGTACCTGCACAAGTTCGGGGAACTTCTGCAGCAAAATCTCGGCGATCTCCACGTGGCCATGATTGCAGGCGATGTACAATGGGGAATATTTCGTGACGGGATGATAGCGGCCGTCGGCGCCGCTTTCTAGGAGTATTTTGACTACATCCTTATTTCCTATTTGACACGCACTGGAAACATCATGATTGAAATCATTAAGAATATTCAAAACCGTGAAAAAATTGAAAATGTTTGTGATTGTGATTTTGTGATTTTTTTTTTTGCAGGATATTGGAGGAAACCTTCAAAAACGGATTCGAATGGACTTGTTAGGTAAGTAAATTAGACAAAGTTGTCTCCTGTTTTAATGCATTTAGGGTCATTTATAGCTGCGGGTTAGAAATTACTAGAATTTAGTGTGGAAAACCGTGATGATCTTGACTTCAAAACTAATTTTGTAGTTTATTGTTAGAGGACATCGGAGAAAACTTTCAAAAACGGATTCGAATGGGTTTGTCAAGAAAGCAAATTTAATTAAAATGTCTCTTGTTTTCGTTAACTTTTAACTTACGAGTTTACTTTTTGTTTGAGGTATAAAGTAAGTTTTTATGTCGATACTCACGTGTACAAAAGTGTGTTGGCCCCGCTAGGGGCCATGTTTATTATCAGTTCGGCATCTTTGCTGAGAGTCTGGACGAGCTCGGCGAGCGCCTGCGCGTCCCCCTTGTTGGCCGCATCCCTGAGCGCGGCGTGCACGTCCAACCTGGCTTTTTCCCGTGCATCTAAAACCCCCCAAAAAATAACAATTAACAAAAATGCCAAAAGTTAGTAACGTCCCCCAAAAGAAAAACGCAAACGTTTCTTGTACACGTTTATCTTGATCTTATACAATAAGTTTTAATTTACTACTAATTAACCTTTGTGCAGAATTAAATAGTTAACTTCGTCCGTAAAATAATCGCACGCGTCGTACGCTTGTTCCGGCGTTTTGCTCTTCTTCTGCGCGCGATTGAGGCACTTCGCGCCTTTCGGCACCTTTTGCATAACTGAACGGTCGGCGCGTGGGCGTACGGGACGGCCGTAAAACGAGATAAAAAAAATTATCGCTACATACAACTACGTTAAAACTACGACTACGATCTATGGCTACACACCGGCGGAGTCGCCGGCGAAAACCAAACAGACACGTGAACAGACCCACGACGTTTCGAAGGGTGCGATGTCGGGTGGAAAAATCAATACGACACCGCGAGGCGGATATGCGATGCGAGTAATTTAATACGGCAAGTATTTCTGACTTCCCTCGCGTGTAAAAACCGCAATCTTTCGCTCGATGGTCTTCCCGTTGAAGACTTTGCGGGTGATTGGCGTTTACTCACGTTTGAATAGGAAAATCGTTCGAGAATCGAGCTTATTGCTCGCCGGCGGCGTTCAGACGCAGATAGTCGAACTTCCTTTGCAGGAGCAGTGCGACCACATACAGCAGGGCGAGCATGAGTATGCCAGTGAAAATGCAGCGTGCCATTGTGAACACGCGCACAATCCTCGGGTCGGAGGATTTTAATTCTGACACTTTCCACGCGCGGGAAGCTGACGCGGACTTCGACGTTTTGCGCGAAAGGCGCGTTTTATTTTAGAATAGTTGTAATGGTAATTCCACGAGGCGTTTATTTTTAAAGTCGCCGACACTTCCAGAACGCGCAAATTCGATGTGCCGCGAAACTGGAGCGAGCGGGAAGCCGGCGAAGGTCCTTGCGCGCCGCGACAGGACTCTGGGACCGCGCGCGCTGCATGGACGAATGGCTGAATGTCACCGGCCACCGCACCGAACTTTATCAATTCGCGGCGAAAATACGTAATCAATGCGCGCCGAGTAATTCGAAACGCACGCCGATCGAGCGCGTGAGCCTCTGGCAAGAGATAATGTGAACTTTAGTCAATTTGCTCGCTTTGATCATTTTTATTTACACATAATTACAAACGCACCACCACCGTCTTATTAATAGATTAGTCGCAAGTAGTCATGAGTTTGTTTTCGTTGCGCAATTGTAAATTTAATCGCATTCGGTACCGCTTAATTACGATTAACAAGTCAGCAGTTTGTTTTGGTATGGAGCACCAAGCGCTTTATCTAATGAACTAATTTGTCTATGTTATCACATTTTCCAGTGCAATGATTGCATGGCGCGATCGCTTTTTGTGTGCGCAGATGTTGGTATTAGTATGGCGTGTTAATTCCTTTGCAGATAAGGGAAAAATCGGCTTGTCGCTAGTTTGTGGCTTTTGGGTGTTAAGGTCGTCGTGCGGTTTATATAGATTTGAAATGTTTTGCAGGCATATCTTGGCGTTTTACGAGGTTCTTATAATTCGCCTCTAACTTAATCGAATGCCAAGAAAACTATTATAACATGATGGGGTGGCTCGTTAAGAAGAACAAACGGATTTTTGTTGAAAACCTTTTATAACTTTACCGCGATTTTTTGGGCATTGGAAATTGATAAACAAAAATTAAAAAACCATCCAGGATTGGCTTTAAAATGCCGGAAAGATCATGAAAATATAACTAAATTTGTAGTAGTTACAAGGTGATTTGGTAGAGAAGAACATATAGTTTTTGCAAGAACTTTTTTTATATATATATATATTTGGCGCTAATTTGGGTGGTGAAAATGTTCGATTATTGAAAAGATCACGTAAATATAATTGATTTTGCAGAAATTGCAAGGTGATTTGTAGTGAAAACCACGAATCATTTTGCAGAAAGATTGCTTTTTGTTCCTTGGTCGCTACATGTTGGCAGGTCAGAATTAATATCATGGAAAATTGTAAAACAGATGCATTCTAGAATTTTGTTTCCTTTCGATACAGGGTGTTTTGTGGGCGTTAATAGTCGCCAAGTTAAAATTAATTCCAAGAAAAATTATAAAATACGTTTTATTAATTAAACATTTTCCACCCGGTTCATCACAGATCTTCAATTCTTCATACTTTCATCAAGATTCTTTCTAATCACAATTTAAACGTCAGATAAATTCAAATTTATTAAAACTACTGTACAAAACAAATATAAACAACGGAAAAAACACTAATTAAAAACAAATGCACAAGTTTCCAGCAAAATAACAATACATATTTGCCAAATCAGTGACAGAAAGTGATAATTGGGGAATGTGAAAACATGAAAGTGCATGGCAAGTGCTCACAAATGAAATTCATTAATTTCAAGCAAACTAACACACCCACATGCCAATGAATGAGCTAGATCTGAGCATACCTGCAGCTTCCTTCAGAAGGGCAATGCATTCAGTGTGTCCTGCCTTGTCTGCCAAGTCAGAGGGTGTCATTCCATTACTGTCTCGTTCCAAAATGCTTGCTCCATGTTGCAGAAGGATTTGAACATTGCTTACATGACCATGCTCAGCACACATGTGCAGTGGAGTCTAAAATGATTACAAGTAAGTTAATAACCTGTTTTTTTTTTAATCATAGTAATTACTTTGTTTTCTCCTCTTGGACCACATTGTATATTGCAATCAGCTCCAGCCCGCACCAGTATCTCGATACATTCAGAATTCTCTGAAATTGCTGCTGCATGAAGTGGTGTCCTGCCCCAACTATCTTGGGAGTTGATGAACGCCAACTGGCCACCTGCTAGGAGGTCTTCCAGAAGCTCTGTGTTGTCCCATAGTGCAGCCTTCACATGCAATGTGAGCTATCAAAAAACCAGAAGACATTGGTGATGGAAAGTTTAGTCACCTGGTGGAGGAGACGTCCCGGAAAATCCTCGTCTTCGGGTGAAGAGTCCAACATTATAGAAACATTAATTATACTTGAGATGTGTGGAATTGTACATGAGTTTGTTTGAAACTAGGCCAAAAGCACTCTTTGGAAATATCACGCAAAAATCGATAATTTGACGAGTTTTTAGATAACTTTACGCCACATTAAATTGCGTGCGAGGGAATGTGAGTGATCTACGCAGGTGGAACCGTGTGCACATTTTTCACACTTGTGACTCGTTTATTTATGGTAATTTGTTGGTAAATTTTGAATGTGCTGAGACAATTTGAGGTTATACTTGGTGTTTACACGATCATTGAACAAGTCCTGGGTGTATATCTTACAAGTTCGACCTAATGCGATGTGGCCGTCTCTCTGAGAAAGAGAGATAGAATGAGACTTAAAAGAGATAGGAATAGCCTATGACAATTCCTAACCAATGAGATCCTAACAAATGTCTTTTCTCTCGCTCTCTAATTTCTTAGCCTCTCTTACAAGCGGGTTTTAAGGCTTTTTGTGAAGATTACGTTCCTTGCTAAATGCTGACAGTGTGAATCTAGCTAATAGGTATCCTGCTAAAATAAGATTGATTGATAACCAGGATCCTTTCAGTTTCTCAAGGGATGAACTGGAATATAGCCTAGAAGTCTTCTATCCCGTGGATATACCAGATATATTTGAATAACTGGTTATTACCCACAGCTTTTACACAAATGTTACGATGAAAGCATACAAGTTTGGATTCATACAAATACAAATACATACAAATGATGATGGTTTTGAAAGAGTAAAGAATATAAATAATTTTAAAGTTGTTTTCTCAAAGGTATAAAATTTCTCTATTAAGTGTAAACATGCAGAATTGTTTTAAAACTTTAGGTTAAACATTCCCAGAGATTAAATTTGAAATTATTAATTGATCATCAATAATACTGGAGCAGTACAATCAGCTCATTGCACCTGTTGTGCAGGTACATCTGAGGTATATAATGTAGATTATATTCGGTCCGTCCGTAAGGACACGGCATTGGCAAGGACGCCGTTGCTAGCCTCCTTAATGCCGGGTTATAGCTG
>JARRAA010019594.1:0-33782 GCA_030557295.1 Ecitodaemon sp. MM-2014 | reverse complement strand
CGGCGGTGCCGTTCGCGTTGTATAATAAGGAAGCGAGCGCGGCGACGTCGCGTAGGAGCGCGCGCGGTGGACGACAAGTCGGTCGGGTCGAGTGACGTCACGAGCGCGCTCCTCTCTCGATTCAGAAGAGGCGAGCGAAGAAGGAAGAAGAAGGAACCGCCGCGTCGGGCGACGCATAAGGAATGAACTTGCTCTCGAAATTCCGTGGTCGCGCGAGCGCGTCTCGAGGTGAAATCTTCGCGCGCCGAGCTCGCGAGAGCGGCAGCGCGCCCAGCCGAGCGCGCGATATTCATGAGTTCCCGTTTCTCGTCAATTGCGCCCTTTTCTGCGTGCGCCGGCGGGCGTTGCGTCGTTACGTGCGCGGCGTCGGAGGAATATTGGCCTCCGCCGGCGTAATAAGCAAGATGAATGCGGCAATTACGCGGAAAGCGGCGTCGACGAAACGTCGTTACGCCGCGCGCGGCGAAAACAACAGGATTCTTTGCGCGGCTCGCGGCGCTCGCTTTGAGCAATGCGTAATGCGGCGACGCGTGAGCGCGCCGAGAGCGCGCGAGTGCATTCGCGGCCCGAGCGACACAATCGATGGCATTCCGTTCACGCGTCGACCCGCGAGCACGCATAACGAGACGTAAATAAACACGGGGAGCACGCCAAACGGACGTAATGGCGCGCGCGGCCCCGGGATTGACGGCCGATGCGTTTCGTCTCGCTGCTAGCGGTCAGCGCGAGCGCGCGCGCGCCTTCGCCTCGGTGCCACGCAAATGCACGCGGGCGAAGCCGACAAAATGGCCGGCCTCGACTTTGGTTGCAATTGTTCGACGTTATCATGGCAACCGGTTGCCAACCGAGCCGCCCGGACGAGATCGACCCGTTCGCGGGCGCAGAACGTCCGCGAGCGCGATTTGTGAGCTCTCCGAGTTGATATTTGCCCGCGATTGCCGCCGGCCGACGCTTTCCGCGACCGGAAAGACCCGCCGAGAGCCGTTGCGGGGCCCGCCGATCAAATTGGCCAGCGGCTCGACGGCCTGCTTCTTCGCGAACTAGGCGGCGCGAGTGCCCGACGCTCGCCGCGCGCGCTCGATCCGGACGGGCGCGCTCTTCTGGTAGCTCGTTTCGAAGTGCATTCGGCGCTCGGACTTGACGTCCGAGTCCTACTACTACGCCGCGTCGTCGCACCTTTCAAGAGCGCGCCGGGCTTTCTGTGTGGACCGGCCGCCGCGCGCTGCGTCGACGTCGTATCGTTGTCGGTCGGGTCGGCTTGTTTTTGTATGCGGCGAGTATAAAATGGCTGCTGACTCATCGCTACTAGCGGACCGCCGAACGTCGGGCGCGCCGCTCGCGCGAGCGTACGCCGACTGTGGGCCGCATACGTGACTTCCATTTATAAACATATTATGCCACGATAACGTATTTTTTTCGTGCGAATTTTGCATTTATTCATATGTAATACCTGTACGTAGGCATCGAGCGGTGGCTATCAGATGTGCGCGCGCCGGGGTCGTGACGTGTCCGGGCGCACTTTGCCCGCGCCGGGGCACGGGGAAAACTCGAAACTCGAACGCGGCGCTGGTTAATTGCGCGCCGTCTGCACGCGGCTATTAATAAAACGAAAACAACGACCAAAACATTCGCCCGAAAACGTCGTCCATTCTTGAGAAATACGCGCCGCGCGCCGCCGCCGCGAAACCGCGCGAAATTAAGCAAACAAAAAACAAATTGCGTCACCGCATAATCCATAATGCGATATTAGATATGTTGGGCAAATAAAAGTTGTCCGGTCGAAAACGGCGCGCGCACGTCGGATCTACTTATGGACGGCGCTCTATCGGCCGATGAGAATGGCCGCTCGATTGAAACGCGCACACCTACCGAATTTATATTTGGCAATATCTGTTATCTGCGACGCGCGCGGCGAGAGGTGCGCGACGTAAATTCGAACTCAAAGTTCGGATCTATTTCGAGCCGGCCGATGCGCGCGCCTTCGCCGCGCGCACATATATCATTTTCATCGTTATTAACAAAAAATACGTTATGTAAACGTCGCTGACGGCGCGCCGCCTCGTTTCAGCGTTCGGCGCGCGCGCGCGCGAAGTTAAGTGCCCTGTATATTTTTATCGCGCATACGGTTTTATTTACGTCACTAAGGTCATTGGAGGAATAAATATTTGTTCCGAGCCGAGCAAATAAATATACCCAAACATGTGGCGCGCGTTGAATACGGATAGATGTGTGTTCGGCGTGCGTGGTCGTGCATGGTGCACAAACGAAATCATTGAGCTTCGTCGATTGTGAGCCGAGGCGGACGGAGAGATCTTCTAAAGGATTCGCGCTCGCCGTGCGACGCATCTGCCGATGGGCGCGGAGACAACGGTCGCCAGTCACGTCTATTTCCATGTGCATTTCGTGCACTGTCGCGGCGCGGTGAGCACGAACGGCAAAAACGGCGGCGCCGACGGACGCCGTCTTCGCGCACCTTTATTATTTTGATCATTACGCCAAAGTGCCCGACAATGCCTGCAGTCGACGACGACCGAGGACTCGCCGCTTTCGTGTTCGAGCGCGATTAATAACGACGTGGAACGCCGCCGGAATCGTCCGAAGCGCGCGTTCGCGCTCGCAGGCGCGATGTAATGGCATAAAGAGACCGGGCGCGCGCGCGCGCGCTGAAAAACAGTCGAGCACCGCGTTTTTTAATCTCGCCGAACGGCCGAGTCGTTTGATCGCCCGGTCTACCGTTTCCATCGGACCATAACGCGACGGCATTGTTTCCATCGCGCGCGGCGGCGACTCGTCGCACTGGTCCGCTGCGCCGACGTGTATCCAGCGCGGCGTCGGAATAGAAAGCCGGCTTCGCGTCCGTGCGCCTCGCGCACCGCACGCCGAGCGCCGCGACTCCTGCAGCCCTTCTCCATCTCGGTTTGTCGGTCGGTCTATTACCGTTCCGCGTACGTGTTGTGCACGCGGCCGTGTCCCTGCCAGCGCGGCGCGGCAACGCTGCGCGCCGCCGGCGGAGTTGGCCTGGCGGCCAAGTTGCGCCGGTGCCTTCGGCCGGCCACTCGTGCATCTGGCCGGCCGTCGGGTCGCTCGAGCCGAGGACCTGCGGACGGCGTGCCTGCCCGTCGTCGTCTTGTCGTTGCCGTGCGTCCGCACTGCGGCCGGACGGAGACCCACAGGGGTCGTCGCGATGCGACATCCTTCGCGGGCGCGCAACCCCATCCGACATTCCGGATCATTCCGGACGCAGACCTTGCCCGTACCCTTTATCGGCGTTCTATAAATTGCGGAACTTTGTCCCGCCAGCCTTGCCGCGCGTAGCCTCGGCCGTGCCGCACGGTTCGTCGCCTTTCCTTCCCTGCCGCGGTGGGGTTCGGCGCCTGGGAAAACGCACGGCATAAAAAATCCATTCGGGAAGAGCGGCACTCGCACACTCGCGCGCGCGCGCATGCACTGCCCTATCCTCGGACGCGGGCTACTTATAGACGTATCGTATCGTTCGCGGTGTTGTGTGCATCGCCGGCCCAATCCTATTTGGATTCGCGCGGAGTGGGAACGCAGTCGACGGCGGTGCCATACGAAAATCGATAAACTACGCAGTTTAGCGTCACCGCTCAATTGGTAACAATAAGCGAACGGACTGGGAATGCTGGCGCGATAACGCGAAACCACATCTGGGAAGAGGAGGCCATGATTGCTGGGGTTCGGTTGCTTATTCGAAATGTTCACTTACTTCCATTCACAAATAGTAATCCGCCGCGGATAGAGGCACACGAACGGACACACTGCTTTTAAGTCTCTTCTCTTCCAAATCGATGGTGCAATCGAGAGAAATCACACCTCACGCAACCACACCCATTCTCTAGCTGCGTCGCGCAACGCAAAAAGTCGCAATAATCCAAAAATAAACAGCTGGAGTAATCCAAGAACGATAGAAAACGAATGAAGGTCCTTCAAACCTCCAGCGTGCGCCCAGTCGAAATTAATCCTACTTTGGTTCGCTCTTTAATGCTTAGTCCTAGTTACAATTGATTATACACAACGAAAAACGAACACTAACAGTCGAACTACACTGAACCTGGAAAAGAATTGATGCGTTTGCAGCGTGTTTGGTGTGTATCGAAACGTCAGGTGTGCAGCGGTGGTTTATTTGCGCGTTTTACTCGCCGTTTAGTGAAATATTTAGAGAAGATTTTTTACTGGGAAGTGTGTATCGCTGCGTGCGGATCCTCTGCAAGTAAGCTCGGCGCTCGCTCCCGACCAACTTATGACCTGGCCACCCCCACCGCGGCGCGGCAGCAGGGTAGGGTCGAGCGGTGGGATCGCGCGCGCCTGCTCCGCCACCGCCAATTGCGCGCTCGGCCGACGGCTCGGCGCCGCTCCCCGCTCCTCGACCGCGGCAGCGAGCTGCGACGTACGTCCGCGCTGCCTCGTCGCCGCGGCGCCTGCACCCAAGTCCCACGTCCTCATTGCGACTATTGCCGCCTGCCGCGCCACGGCCTGCTGCGGGCGAGCGCGCGCGAGTTCGCCGCGAACTCCGGAGGAAGATATTAAAGTTTCTTTGATTGCGAAACTCGCACACATGCGCGCCGCGTTACTGTTAGCTTAGGCTGCGATAGGTTGGTTGGATGAGACGCGGATGAACGGGTCGCGTGCGTTTCATCGCAGGTCGTTTGCCGAGATGAAAAGGAGATAGGGAGCCCCCGACGGGGCTTGCAGGCGCGAGACGGATTTGCACGTGCACCCTGCAGGCTCCGTTCCGGGCGTCCTGGATGCCATTTGGAAATTACATCCACGCCAAATTAACATCTATTAATCTCGGTTTTCCTCGGGATAATTTCGTTGTAGTGCTCGGCGAACGGGGCCTGGGAATATTTCTTTTCAATTTTATGCAGAAATTTAACATGCCGTGTTAATCGTAAACGTGCGGAGATGATGGTGGGTGCAGTGCGAGTTATGCACGTTCACCTGCAAAAGTTACGATTACGACGCAAACTCGAATGGGTGCTGGAGCGGTCCCATAAAGATTATTTATCGTCTCATTCAGGAAACGCGAAATGCAGCGCCGCGCACGCTCGTGTTATTGTTCTACCCTACGCACTCTTAGCAGGCCGCAATGTTATTGCGTCGGCTTCGGCGAGTCCTGCAGCGCCTGGAGCACCTACCATCCCACGTGACTTCTTCGCGTGCTGATCTCCCTCGATTGTCTTATTTTCGTTCCCGGCGCGTATTTTCATTCGCCCTCGCTTGCATTTATTCTCGTTCCACCGCCCAACTTCGACGGTTGTTATCGCAATGGGCACTTTATTTTTATATTTATCGCTTGTTTTTGCGCCTTCCAAAACAGCGCGTTTTATGCCCCCTTCCCTTGACGACTGCCGCCAGTGCGTATTCAATTGTCCCGGCTGCAAATCATGCACGCTCCGCAGGAATTCGGTCCGGCCAAGCTAATGACACGCCGCCTTGATTTATTTGCAGGTATGGACGCGTGCAGAGTGTCAAACTGTTGCCGAGGAGCGGCGGTAAAGAGGAAACGAGCAAGATGGCGTGCACGGTGGCGTTCATGGACATCAAGAGCGCGTCCAAGGCACACACCGCCGACCATAAGCTGGACGATAGGACTCTGACAACGGAGTACTATGAACCCGCCGCCATTCCGTCCTCGTCGTCGCCGCCGAACGCGGCCGCCGGATATTCGACGACGTCGCCATCCAACACGCGATTTCCAAACGGACACAGGTACGAGTATTGCCGCCCGGTTGGATCTCCGCTACATGAATGGCATTACGCTTTATTGTGCTCCCCCGATTCGCGCGACACGTGACCGCGCGCCGATTTTTCGAAGATCCGCATCGCGCCCCAATTTCAGATTATTTGTTTTGGCATGTCGAATGGAAGCTTGATTTACAGCCCCCGCCTCGCATCGGGTGATCAACTGGCGGAAGAGCGCAATTCTGGCGACGGATCGTGAGTGATTGGCACGCTTGATTGTGCCACCCTCGGCGGAAACCGAAAGTTTCGGCCCAAACAACGGGCGCTCCTACAATGTAATATTAATTTTTTTCAATGGCGGCGGATTTAAAAATTGATGACGCGAAGCCACAAAAGAATAAAATTCCCATAAGTTAATTGATTCGGCGCACCCCTCGGGGGCTAGGTTAGCGTTCCGTTGTAAACAACAACATCGCCGAAACTTGCTTGAACGCAAAATCGATGTGCGGGCAGTGCGGCGCGCGGGCCAGCAGCGAGACGGGAACTTTGCCAGAGCGCACGCCACCCTTGCCACCGGCGCTGCCGCCGCCGCCGCCGCCGCACCACTTGCGTCCGTGCGCGCAACTTGATGATATTAAAGCGGATGTGCTGTTATTACTTCGCCCGGCCGACCCCGCGTCTAAATGCCAATTTTTGACCGGTTTCATTCACTTCGTCGCGCGCTTTTCCCATTCTCGAATCATGCGCTTCGGCGCTTCGGCAGTTCGGCAGTTTTAGCATTCTGTGCGTCCTTGTTGCAGTTCGTCCGATGAGCATGGCAACTTCACCGAGTGTTTCTATGACAGAACAAACAACTCCCGGCAGCAAGGCGGCGACGGTGAGTACATCCGACGCCCGCCCAGCTACCACGACAACGGACGCGGGCGGAACCGCGAGCGCGGCTTCCGCAACGGTCCGTACAAGCTGGTGGACAACATCATGGACCGCCACCGCCCCGCCAACAACAGCTGGTCGACGTACGAAGGCAACAGTAGATACAATAATCAAGCGAATGATACAGGGTATAGCACGACGCCGACGGACACTAGCAGCAACAACGACCGGCGCTCGGAGCAGAGTACAAAGAAGAAGACCAAGTCCGGCTCGGGCAGCCGCACGCCATCGCCGTCGGGCAGCGCCTCGTCGCGTTCGCCCTCGCGGTCGCGATCTCGCTCCTCCAGCAGCTCGTCGTCCAGCTCGGTGTCGCGGGGCACCAGCTCGACGGGATCGCCCAAATCGCGTCGGCTACCCTCCAGCGCCCCCAATCAGTCCATCGTCCATTCCGAAGACCGTCGGCCTCTGGCGATTTGCGTGCGGAACCTGCCCCTGCGTTCCTCGGACACGTCGCTGAAGGACGGCCTCTTTCACGAGTATAAGAAGCACGGCAAGGTGACGTGGGTGAAAGTGGTCGGGCAGAACTCTGAGCGGCATGCGATCGTCTGCTTCAAGAAGCCGGAGGACGTCGACAAGGCCATCGAAGTCAGCTACGACAAGCTCTTCTTCGGCCACAAGATCGAAGTGGCGCCCTACCAGGGCTACGACGTCGAGGACAACGATCTGCGGCCCTATGAAGCCGAGATCGACGAATACCATCCGAAGGCAACGCGCACCCTCTTCATCGGCAACCTGGAGAAGGACGTGACACCTTCCGACTTGCGGAAGCACTTCGACACGTTCGGCGAGATAATCGAGATTGATATCAAGAAACAGGGTTCGGCTAGTTCGTACGCGTTCTGCCAGTACAGTGACATTGTGAGTGTTGTTAAAGCTATACGGACCATGGATGGCGAGCATTTGAACAACAACCGCATCAAGCTCGGCTTCGGCAAGTCGATGCCGACGACATGCGTATGGGTGGATGGTGTTAGTGATAGTGTCAACGAAAAGTACCTGAATATGCAATTCGATCCATTCGGCAACGTCGGGCCGACCTTCATCGATCGCGAGAAGGGGCAAGCGCTCATCTTCTTCGACCAGGTGATGAACGCCCAGGCGGCCGTGAACAAGACTCGGGGCGTCAGCCTGCGCGGCCGACGCCTCCAGGTCGATTTTGCTAGTCGGGAGTGTCAGGAAGCCTTCTACGAGCGACTGGAGAAGCAGGGGCTGGTCTTCGAGAAGCCCGTGGACGACCGACGCGATGCGATCCGCGGATTCGACAACATCGGCTCCGGAAGGTTTTCAAGGTAGGTCTACCATTTGCTGCCCTCGCCAGTCGGTGATTTCAATGCTGGTGTTTGAATTGATAGGTATGAAACTCCAACCAGACCAAGGACAGCGTCTTACAGCGGGCGGTCGGGTGGTCCCGGTGCCGGGACATGCCAGGCTGGTGCCATACCGTCGCCTGGCACACCCGGCTCCGCCACGCCACGAGGCACGGGTTCCCGCAGCAGAGTGCCACGCTACGAGTACTATGACCAACAGAACAACAGCGAGTACAACGAGCGGCACTTTCGCAATTACGACGAATACAGCCAGGGCAGCGCGGCGTCGCACGACGACGCCTACGAGCACGAATACCCATACCACGAAAGCCCGTCGCACATCGATCCCATCGACGTGCGCGTCGTGAACGACCCGATCACGATGGTGCCCTTCGCCCAACCGGACATCCGAAACTTACAGAAGGAGCGCGTGCACCTGCTCGAACAGCTGGAGGACTGTCACAGCTCCGGCGACGAAGTGATCAGTCCAAAGAAGCGGCTGAAACTCGACCATCTCGAGGCCTCCAATAGTGATGTAATCATAGAGGCGAACCGCGATCATCGCAAAGTGACTGAAGTGCGACGAACATCGGACGCGAGCGTGAAACATCTTTCGCGGCGGCCTAGTGTGGACAGCGGTAAACATGTGACGCACGATCGAAGCACCTACCTTCCGCACGCGGTCTGCAAGCGGCGGAAGACGGCCGGGAGTGATTCTGGCCGCGCGCATCACTATGAGAGTTCGGAGAGTGTCGGCGGATCGAGACCCGGCACGCCGCTCTGCGACGAACGACCTGAGCACTTCGCGCCCACGGAACCGCGGCGCACGCCTCGCGAACGGGAGGGTCCGCTAACCCTGCCGCTGCCTAGGTTTGCGTCGCAGATGATCGGACGCGCGAGCGTCTCCGTGGCGGGTATCAAGGGGCAGAAGGAAAACGTTTTGTCCAGTCCACCTGCCGCAGTGACCAGCCCGCGAATATCGAATCCCAAACCGCCTAGTCCGACGCCTGTTCCGCCGCCGGCGTCACCACCTCCGCGGCCGCCTTCGCTTAGCTCGAATAGTAGTGACAGCGATGGCGCCTCGGTTTCGCCGTCCCTCGATGAGCGTATCAAGTCCTTGGACGAGAAGTACGAAAAGTGGAGCGGGTCACGTGCGATGAGTACAGCTGGGCTGGAGGCGCTCGCCAAGATTGATACCACGAGTCAGCGCTTCCGGCTGACGCGAAACCTGCTCGATCTGGATTTGCGGGAGGTGCAACCCAGCGAGATCGTCAAGTCAGTGATGGCAAAGCGGTCAGTATTCGACGAGGACTCGAAACGGCTCGAAAACGTGGGCGAGAAGTACGAGCCGAAAGACTTCAACTCGGTGTTGCGTGTGACGCCGGTTTCGGTCCAAACTACAGTACCTGCAACCACAATATCCACGCTACCTCTACTCAAGGTGTGCACCACGTCCGTGCCCAAGACTCCAACGATGCTGTCACCACGATCCTCTGGTAAGTTGATGGCGTCGGTCGGTGCGGAGGAAGTTGCTAATGCCGTGCTTGACTTTTTCTCTGAAGGTGCTGCCTTAACGCCGGCCAAAGGTTTGCAGTATCCGTTCCCGTCGCATCCGCCAATGCAGCCGTCACCGTCGTCGTCCACGCCGACGACGTCGCCGGCGAGCCAGCCACCGCCCGCCATCACCACGCCGTTGTCCAGGAGCACCCACGGTGAAAACAGACTGAAATCGTGTGCGAACGCTCCCAATGACGGCGTGTGGACATCTAGCAAAGTGAATAGAAATGTATCGACTGGTAGTGCGGTGGTGGCAACTAAATCGAGTGATGTGATGGTGTCGTCCGCGTCGGCGGCGACATCGGTCGCGATAGCCAGCACTGTTGCGGCATCGTCGACGAACAGTCGGAACATTCCTTCGTGCAGTGCGCTCGCCAGCGAGTGCGCGACCACTAGCACGACGTCGAGCAAGACGACGACGTGCGCGCGTGTGGTGTCCTCGAGTAGTGCGCGACGCGATTCGACGATCAGTTCGAATAGCAGCAGTGAGAACAAGTCGAGGAGGAACAGTGTTAACGATAATTGTGATAGTGCCGAAGTGAGTGCCCGAAATGCGTGTGATTTGGTTTATAGGTACCTGAATTCACCGCAACCAAACGAGAGATCAGACGAGGTGTACCGTGGTATGGACCGCTTTCGCGATCGGGAGCCCGAGCGCGAACGAGATCGGGAGCGCGAGCGGGAACAGGAGCGGGAACTGGAGCGCCTGGAGCAGGAAAAAGAACGCCTCGAGAAGGAGCGCGCGGAGAAGGAATGGCTCGAACGCGAGGAGAAGGAACGTGCCGAGCGACTCGAACGCGAACGCCTCGAGAAAGAGCGCGCCGAGAAGGAACGCTTCGATCGGGAGCGCAAAGAGCGCGAGGAGAAAGAGAGGCGCGAGCGGGAAGAGAAGGAGCGGCGGGAAGAAAACGAGCGCCGCGAAGAAAAGGAGCGCCGCGAAGAAAAGGAGCGCCTGGAGCGGGAGCGCCGAGAGCGTGAGGAAAAAGAACGTCGCGAGCGTGAAGAAAAGGAGCGCCTGGAACGCGAGGAAAAAGAACGTCGCGAGCAGGAGGAACGTGAGCGCGAACAGTTGGAGCGCGAGCGGCGAGAACGGCGTGAAAAGGAAGAGAAAGAACGTCGCGAACGCGAAGAGCGCGAAAAGAAGGAAGAGTTGGAACGTCTTGAGAAGGAGCGTCGGCGCCTCGAGAAGGAGGACGAACGTAAACACAAAGAGGACAATCACGAAAGCAGCAAAAAGAATGATCATCGTCATAGTAGTAGAGATAATCACAGTGAGACCAAACATAACCGTGAAAACAACGTCAGCGTTGGTACCAAGGAGCAGACAGAGCGCGTCGACAAAGTCGACAAGAAGGATAATCATATTTCCAGTCGAAATGTTCACGATAAAAATCGTTACGTTGAACGACGCGACGACCTGGAGCGTCGCAAGGAAAGCGTCAAGGAGAACCGTGAAAATAACCAGCACGAGAAAGCGAAGAATCTCTTCAACGAGATCCGCGAAGGCAAAGATCGGCCTATCGATGTACATCACGCGACTCTTGACAGTAATAAGTTTGATAGCAAAGATCCTACTCGCCGAAAAGAGCGCGTCAATAGCCTACCTGCAACTTTAGTCGGTGGAAAGCGGCGCATTAGCTCGCACGACTCTCTAGATAGCCTGGACGAAACCAAGAAGATCAAGATTGAACACCGTTCGAAGATTTCGGAGCGAAGGGATTCGAAAGATGCTAACGCCAAGAAGCACTCCAAGAACTCCAGTACTAGTACAAAGGTGTACGACGAGAAATCGCGACATAATCACATCAAAGACATTTCCAGTAGCAACAAAGACAAGGATAAGGAGAAGGAGAAGGAGAAAGAACGGGAGAAGGAGAAGGAGAAGGAGAAGGAAAAGGAAAGGGAAAAAGAGAAAGAAAAGGAGAAGGAAAAAGAGAAGGAGAAAGAGAAGGAGAAAGAGAAGGAAAAAGAGAAAGAGAAGGAAAAGGAGAAGGAAAAGGAGAGGGAAAAGGAGAAAGAAAAGGAAAAGGAAAGGGAAAGGGAAAAGGAAAAGGAGAAGGAGAGGGAAAAAGAAAAGGAAAGGGAAAAGGAGAAGGAANGAGAAAGAGAAGGAAAAGGAGAAAGAAAAGGAAAGGGAGAAAGAGAGAGAGAAGGAGAAGGAAAGAGATAAACTACGGGAAAAGGAAAAGGAAAAGGAGCGTGATCGCGAACGCGAAGAACGCCACAAGAACAAGAACAAATTCAAGCTGGAACAAAAGAGCAAGTCCAAGAGTCGCGACAAGGAGTCTCCTGGTACGCCCAAGTCGCCCACAAAGGAATTGGAGAAGGACAAAGACTTTCTGTCGCGATTTGATCTGGTGGAAGTTGAGAAACAGAAGCAACAACAGCGAAATAAAGAAATGGGCAAGGAGGACCGCAAGTCCGAAAGTCGCGGTGACGAAATTCGAATCAAGAAAGACTATAAATGTAGCCGTGATTCAGAGAGTAGTCGCAGCGGTGAGACGCCCAGCAAGGATGCGTTCCGCCAAGTGAAAGAGGAGAAGACCATTCGGCGGATACCAAAACATACCAACAGCTCGGAGAATTCCGATTCGGACGAACCAAAGAAACATTCCATTTTCGATATAGTCGTTGACGAGCCTTATGTTTCGATGTACGACAAGGTGAAGGCTCGAAGCTGCAAAAACATGCAAAAGCAGGAGGAGGAAAAGCGCCAGAAAATCAAGGCGAAATTCTCGCAACTCAAGCAGAGTCGCGCGAAACGGGAAGAGAAGAAACGCTCCACCTCCTGGGACGAAGACTCAGATTCGGACATCGAGAAGTCTGAATATGGCCGCCGCAAGAGCAAAATCTTGCTGGCGTCTTCTGATGATGACGACGACTTCGACAAACCTATCATCAAGAAGGAGTTCAGCGACTCTGACTCCGATCGAAATAGGCAAACTAAATCGTTGGCCGAGAGTAGCGATAATGATATCAAGAATATGCGGCAGTCCAAGTCACGCATCACGTCGGATACCTCTGATGATGATGACATGAAACTTCCTGGCAAAGTCAAGACCGAGGACTTCAGCGACAATGAAGACCAAGGCTTCGCGGATAGCGAAGAGAAATATAGCAAAAAGATCGACTTCGATGATCGGTACGTCAAGAAGGAACGCAAGAATAACAAGCACAGTGATTTGATGTACGATATGGACTCGCCTCCGATGGAATCGAAAGAAGTGAAGTTCAACAATCGCAATCGAATGTACGACTCGTCTGAGGGCGAAAGTGTCAAAATGGAAATGCGCAAGAAGCACAGGAAGAAGCAGAAGCGCTCGAAGAACTCCACGAGCGGGGAGGAGAGTTCCAAGGTTGATGGGGACTTCCACGACAAGCAGAGCGAAAAGCGCAAGCAGCATAGCAAAAAAGACAAGAAGCGCGACAAAACGAAAGAAGAACGTGGTAAAAAATCCAAAAAGAACCGGTCCGATTCGAAGGAATTCCGACGGGACGGAAAGATGGAAAACATTTTCGGGTCTTTATCGGACGACTCGGACGTACAGCACAAGGAAGCCGATATGAAAATCGTCTTCGTCGAACGATTTAGCGAGAACAACGACACTCACGCACATTCGTTCGCAAGCGATTCCGATAATCCACCCACGGTTTCGGAGCCCAAGTCGCCCGAGCGCAGCCAGCTCGAGAAGGATCGGTCCAAAGTCGAGGAGAAGGATCGCTTCAAAGAAGAACATCGGAAGCGGAAGGAGCGGAAACGACGCGATAAAGAAAAGCGTTTTAGAGAAGAGCAGCAAGCGCAGCAAATGGCGAATGATAACAGCGTGGACTATTCCGATCTGGGCAAACAACTCGAAGACAACATCAAGGACGATTCTGATCCGCCCAGCGAACCTAAAATCAAAACCGAGATCGATGAGAGCCGGCCGGAAACCGACGACGTGTTTCGATATGTCGACACCGACGAGAAGGCTGGTGAGCGCAAGGAAATCAAAGAGAAGAAAAAGAAGCGCAAGAAGTCGAAAGATGAGAAACAGCGACACCACCATCACCATCATCATCACGATAAGAACAAGCCAAAGACGCCGGAAATGAAGAAGGTGCTGATGTTGCAGGACGTGCCCATCAAGACTGAAATTAAAGAAGAAAGCACGCCAACAACAGTCGGCAGTTCAACCAGTATTTTTGATCAACCCAACTTGGATGTGTCCATTTCTCCACAACCCAGGGAACCGCTTATTAGCCCCATTCCGAAAACACCGACGTCCTCCAAGGACAAGAAGCGCGAGAAGTTTATCGCTGGCTTTGGGGTTGATATTGATGAGAAGATCCACGAAAACGCGAATGCGGTCAAATCTATCTCCGATTTGGTGGAGGCGCCGGTGGTGGAACCGTCTCCGGTGCCCACGTCCGAGGATGAAATAAAGACTGAGGCGCCTGAACAGCCCCCCGAAGAGAAACCACCTCGGGTTATCTCACAAGAAGAAACCGAAGACGCAGTAGCCGCGCTTTTGGGTGAAAGTTTCGGTAGTGGTCAGTTTGATGATTATGATCCGCAGAGTCCGAACGGTTTGGATTCCACGAACAACGAGACGCAGGACGACGAAGAAATGTTACAGGCCGTCCAGAGCGTTCAGGGTGAGCTGGAGATGAAACCAGATACGCCGCAAAGTGAGAACGACCTTCAAATAGACACAGATACCGAGGAGCAGGAAGACATTTCCATTCGTTACGATACACCCAAGACGCCCGACATGTTGGACTATTCCCAACCGCCCAAAACACCCGACATTTCGCCGAGCTATATCCGAAAGGAAACAGTCGACAAGAGTATGCCGAGTATTGGCTCACCGCCTTCACTCACGCCTATCAAGCAAGCTGTACCTCCTGTGGAAAGACCTCCAGCGGAAGTCAAACGCAATCTAGATATCATTCAAGAGGTCAAGAAATCTGTCCCAGTTGTACCGCCCTCCTTGCCGGTTATTGCTACCACCAGTTCGTGGACCCCCGAAGTCAAGCCTGACACGAAATCAATGCCTCCGCTTGCTATGCCAACACAGCAAAAATCACCACAACCTCCTGCGACGCCTCAACAATCTCAACAGCAACTCCCGCCACTACCGACTGTTTCTCCTGTGATACCTGTGAAGGAGGAGGCACCAGAACTGCCGTGCCCTCCACCATTGAAACCAGTAACAAAGTTGCCAGTAACTACCCACAATATGCCCGCACAGATGCCTTCCTACCCAGTATCGAAGGAGATCAAACCTGCCAATCGTCTACCAATTACACCAGGCGTGGTAGCGAAACCTACACAACCTACCACGCATATTCTGCAACAGCCGAAAGTTGCTCAAACAGAAATGTTTCCGCAATATCATCACGGCCAGTTTTCACCTCGTGCTATGCCGAGGCCTGTCGTTAAGTCCACGCTCTATGCCTATGATAAGCCTGTGGTAATGGGCTCAGAACCACCGAAACTTGCCAGTTTGTCGTCAACTAACTTGGCACCAAGGCAAGGATGGCCTCCAGTAAACCAACCAGAATTGCCCAAGTTGGTACCCACAACACCAATTGTGTTACCATCAACAATAACGGCTAGCAGTCAACCATCTACGCTTCCGTCAATTGTTATCCATCAGTCGCCTTCGAAAGCGCCAGCATCAAATTCGCCATTCATGCCAGTTATTCAAGAAGCACCTAAATTGATTGCACAGGCCCCAACTCAACCGACTGTGCCTTCACCAACTCTCACCCAAGCGACGCCATCTCATTCAGCGGTCATTCAAAAGACACCATCTGAAGAAGAGATTAAAGAGGAGCCTAAAGAGCTTCATAAAGCGAAGGAAATTCCAAGAACGTCTACACCAAGTCCTGTTATCGTTGGTCATGCTGGTGTGAAGGATGAACCTAGTCCAACTCCTCCGCCAGCTCCTGTATTGGTACCTCAAGAACCACCGAAACTATTGGCAATCGAGGCTGTCACCGAAGAACTAAACCTCGCATTAAAGAAACCAGAAGATGAACATGTACCAGAACCTACTTTGGTGAAGCCTGTAGTGGAGGAAGCACCTGAGAAGGTTGAAGTAAAGGTGGCAACAGTGGCGCCGACACCCAAAGCACCCGAGAGTGTAAGTGTAATCAAGGAGACGGAGAAGTTTGATGAGGAAAAGGTTGTTGAGTCACCAAAGCCTGCGGTTAAGGTTGAAGAACCTGAGCCTGTGAGAGAATCTGATGCCGTGAAAGTTGACCAGAATGAAGATTCTAAGGAAGATGGCGGCGATTACTGGCATGCTGAAATTAACATCGATTCGGTTATTAAGAAGGTTGATGCTTTATGCTCAGCTGATCTGACTGACCGCAGCAATGTGCGCCGGGAAGAATGGACTGAGACTAAACCCGACGTTAAGAGTGAGGAGAAAGCGGTCGAAGAGAAAGAGGAAGAGCTGGAAGAAATGCACGAGTTTCATGATGTTACCGATGTTAGTGCACGTGGTAAACGTGGAGGACGCACTCGAGGTAAAGCCAGGGGTGGTTCCACTCGTGGCGGTGTGCAGACAAGGCGAGGTAAAGCTGTTCCTGGAGCACAGGCTACAACTACCACCAGAGGCAGAGGCCGTGGTGGACGCCCTAAGACCGATAGGAAGGTAACAAAATCTGAATCTGACGATGTGTATGAATTCCGTGACGATAGCGACGAAAACAAAGATCGGCCACGATTGATTATGACCATCAAGGGTGCTGGACCTAGCGGTCCTGCTGTTAATCTCAATGCACAGACTGTTGTTAAAGAAACTGTGGTAGCCAAGGAGGAGCCCCTACAGGCTGTACCATCTCCTACTCCGACACCGGCTATTCCACCACAGCCGCAACAGATTTTGCCAAATATGCAAATGCATTCACAACCGCAACAGCCGATTGTGCCGTCTCCACCACCACCTCAACTTGTACAACAGCCAGTTATACCAACTCCTCAGCCAGTGCAGCCGCTGCAGCCCGTACTTCCACAACAAAACCCTGTCTCTGTGCAACCACCAACTCCAGCCCCACAGGCCATGAAAGTTGAGACTAAGGACGAATTTGTTTGTCCTTCTAATACTCGAAAATCTCAAAGGCTACGTGAACGCGATGTATCGCGCAATACTGTGGACGATACCATCGAAGATGTTGTTAAGAACACCGTTGTTACGCGCGCTGCCGCGGCAGCTGCCAACAACGCCCCACGCCGAAGCGCAAGGCAGACAGTTGGTGCCATTAAGGCAACTGCTGCTACCGAGAATCGTAAATCACCTAGAGGCGGTAAGAAGGAAAAGAAAGATCGTAGACCTAGCGAAAATACTGACGACTCCTCTGAGGAGTCGCTAAAGGCATTGAAGAACGAAAATCATGCTATTATTGGCACGAAGGTTGATGATGGCGAAAAGGAAACTACTCTTGCAATTATAGCTCCAACACCTCCTGTGATGGAACCACCTAAACCTGAGGTGCGCGAAAAGCCACATGAAGGTCTCAAGGCCGCCATGTTGCGTCGCGTGAAAGGAGAGATGCAACAACAAGCGCAACAACAGGCAGCACAACAAAATTCGAATGAGTCCATGACGTTGATTGATCCTGTCACCGGTTTATTAACGCCTATGAGGGAATGTGAAGAGGGCAGATACATTCCTCTGGCAGGCCAAAAGCTGAAGGAGAGCGTGATTACTTCACAGCAGCAACAACAACAACTGCAACAAGGCGCATTGCAACAGCCACTGTCGGCACAGCCGCCAACTGCTCAGCAGCAGGCGCCCACAGTGGTGGTCAAGCAAATGCCGCAGCCGTTGAAAGCGCGAGTTTTGAACGCCCAGCAACAACAGCTGCAACAACAACAGCAGCAACAGTTGCAGGTGCCCACTATTCCATCATCGGCCGCTCCTGTGCAGGTGCCGTTTACTCCAATCACTGTCTCCAGTGTCGGAGCGGTGGTCCATCCGCCAGGCAAGCCACTCAATGTTAACGTCACGTTGCCATATGATATCCCTGCGATAATTTCACCACGCCCGACGGTGAACCATCCAATGGCCAAACCCATTCAAGGCGTTAAAGTAATTCAACCACCGCTAAGCCCGAGCATGCATGTCAAGCATGCACAAAATCAACAAATTATTCAGCAAGTAGCGACCAAGGCGCAACAAGTGCAGCAAATGCCGAAGGTGCCTCCCTTGGTCAGCACCATGATTCATATGAAGCAAGTTCCAATGCAGCAACAGCCGCCTACCATTATCAAACACATCGCGCCACCCCAGCTTCAAAATATGGGCGCCAGCCCACCCTTGAAACAACAGCACATCATTACCGCCAACCAAGTGGTCGTGTCGAAGACCAAAGTAGGCCTCTCGCAGAGCGGCGAGGCAGTGAACGTTGTCCGTGACTGCGTGAAGGTGCCACGATCCAACGCATCTCCTCAAGGGCGGCACGTTATTCCCGTGGCAGCATATGAAGCGTCTATGGTGAGTTACAATTATGTTTTTGTATTGCAACCCGACAGTCTTATCCAGCGACATGACTACTAACTAATTCTGTTTTTCACTAACCACCCGCTCTAGCAGCATGGAGAAAATAGAAGACGCAGTCCGCCGCCTGCTCACCAGAATTCACCATCACCTCAGGTGATAATTTTACTTACGAATTCTAGTTCTCCATTTTCTCTCTTATCTTTTTTGTCTATGTGTTGTTTTTTTTTTATAACGAAGGTACACTCACACTATCGATCAAATCTGCACTGTATTGCAGTATTTTTAGTTCGTTTGTTAAAATGAGCTTTGGACTATGACAATAACGATTGTTTTTGCTTGCAGGGAGAGGGCATCGCGCATTACACACCTGGAACAGTCCGATTGCAACACGATATGCATTACATTCATCCGTCGTTGTACCAACCGTTCATACGTCAGCAGCCTTACCACTTACCAAGGTATGTCATAGCAATTAAGGTATATGTTACCAATGTTAATCGACTTAATTCTTTGCAGGAGTCCAATGTTGGGCATAGAAAAATCTGGAGACGGCCAAGAAGGAGAAGAGGCTCCTGTTACTTCACCACCCTTGGAAATGCGCAGGCCCGGATCAGTTGGAATCGCTCTCACAGGTCGTTCTAACGTTCCTCATAGTTTACAATCACCAATGCAGGATAGGAGTACTGGTATGAATCAATACATCTGTTTTTGTGTCTATTTTTCAATATTCCTACGTTACTCACGATTGCTTTTTCGATAGATTCACCACAAATTGGACAACCGTACGGAATTCACACCAACCGGGTACACCAGCTTGGCAGATACTACGATTCTCAGGAACCCCCACCAGCCCATCGGCCTTTGACCAGTCATGGTTCGCTTGCTGCATTGGGTAGTGAGCGTTCTTTAGGCCACATGGGCGCGTTGCCTGATAGACCGTTAAGCACACACTCTGCTCTCGCTTCTCATATCGAACGGCCTTTGTCAATTCACACACCTGATAGGCCAATGTCTACTCATATCCCAGAGCGGATGAGCAGTCTAGGTTTGGGAGCAGTGCTTGGAGCTGCCGGCAACATCATGGGCGCAGTTGCACGTCATGTCGGAGATGCCCCAGCGTCTCAACGTGGAATCCAGGCAGCAACACCGCCCCACGCAAGTCAAGTGCCTCCACAGGCTGAAAGTTTACTGATGCTCTTGAAGGTAAATATTTATAAGAAAACATTGAACATTTGAACAAACAATTAACGTTTATTTTTACGCTTTGCAGCAATATCCTTTGATGTGGCAAGGCCTGCTTGCGCTGAAGAACGATCAGGCAGCCGTGCAGATGTACTTCGTTTCCGGCAACGATCAGGTAGCGAAGATGAGTTTGCCCAAGAACATCGATGGCAGCACGCCGCCGCTGCGCATATTCCAGCGTATGAGGCTCGAGCCGCCTCAAGTTGAAGGCGTTGCAAGGAAAATGCAGGTATGTTGTAGTGGCTATGAAACTACCGCACTAAATGCGATTGATTAGGACAGTAAATCATCTATTACTACTAATATTTGGACGTTAATAAAAGAACAATATGTGATCAGTGTACTAAGCCGTTTCATTTTGCAGATGGAGAACGAACACTGCATGCTGCTGGCGCTGCCTTGCGGCCACGACCACATGGATGTTTTGAAACAATCCACGAACCTCACCAACGGTTTCATTACTTATTTACAGCACAAGCAGGCGGCAGGAATCGTGAATGTGGCGGCACCTGGCACCACGCAACCGGTAAGTGTATTTAGGATCATTTATCGACAGTCGCTCACCGTACTCACGATTGTTTAATGTCAGTTGGGCCACGACCGCTCTTGTTTCGAATCTAATGCATGCGACAATAAATCAAATCTAGAATGTCAGCTTTGCCTTGCTACGACGTTCGAAATTAAAGTCACTTTTGCAGAAGGTCGTAAATGCATGCAAATAAATCGCTTTAATGCGTGCTCAAAAATCAGGCGATCACGAATTTAAAACAATGCGATATTACTAATGTGTTAATAATGAACATTGTGTTTTAGCCGGCGTACGTTGTGCATATCTTCCCATCGTGCGATTTCGTCAATGAAAACCTGCGACGCATCGCTCCCAGCCTTTTGGAACGCGTCGCCGACATTGCTCACCTGCTCATCGTCATCACGACGGTTTGAAAACAATCATTGAGGCGAGGTGGGCTTCCCGAAACTACGACTTCTACCCGGACTCGACGAGAACGCTAAATTGCGAGCACGAATTCGCGCGGACAATTCGCACAACTTGTGCGTTACAAATATAACTCGAAATATGATTACGATTCAAGGCTAGTATAACTCTACACCAGAAAAGCAAACACAATTTAAATTATGGCTATTTGATTAAGAACAGACGAGAAATTTTGAAACACATACTTAAGAAATGATGCAAACGGAAAAGATAAAGATTTATATTATTAATATTTAAAAATTTCACTGTGATTTCTTGACAAAAGTAGTTAAACGTTATTTACTATTACGAAAATATTTAAACGATACAAGAACTATAATAGTACATTATTAAACTGAACACATAATGAAAAATGCGAAAATCCAAAAAAAATAACTTACTACCTATAAAAGAGATCTCATTGCGCGCGCGCTTAGTTATTATATAAAAGAAAACAAATTCATATGTAAAGAAACGAAGAATGACGAGGGCAAAACATTTTTGATCTTTTTTTTATTACTAATTAGTAGTTATGCGTTATTACATTATTTTTATTTTTGAAATGTCTGAACTTGTTTTGAATTCTTGAGTTCAATCTGATTACGAACGCGACCAAATTCCAAAGTTAACGCAAACCGATCGGAATCAATGTGTTGACGCTGTTGGCCGATTAATAGATTGATCTCGATCTCTCCTCACACACTCGCGAAGGGTCAACAATTGGAAGACGACTCCCTTTGGCGGCGCCGACAGGCGACGCGAGTTAACACCGCTGCAATTTGGCGATGCGCGTTGTATTATTAGTGATAAGTTTGCAGCGATGCTAAGCTCGCCGCGACTGTCGCTGCTTTTCGGCGCGGCGACGTTCGGTTTGATTTGTCCGAGTTTTCTCTTTGTTGACTTTCGACCCTAGCAGTTTGAGACTTGAACGCAACCATTACTACTCTAAGCATTACTATTGTAACAGCAGTATAAGCAAATAGGACATTCACACGACAGTCGCAGTAAATTAACCGACAAACTTATGCAAACTAAGTCTCACCACACGCCCGCGCGCGAACTCGACTCTCACGAGCCACATAACGCATCCCGACGTTCGCGGTTTACGGTTCAATCAGTTACGTGTAAAATATTTTTAGAAGTACTACACATAATTACATTATACTGCGAGTGCGATGGAAACGGAGGACGAACGCCCCGAAGCTGCGAAGCTGCGCAGGCATTAAATAAACACAACAAACGTGGAAGAACACGATGATGCAAACTGTTAATTAAACTATACTTGCAAAGATTAGAATGATAAAAATTGACTATTTGTATAAATGTGAATAACTTGGCGATTATGAATAACATTTTGGTTTCGTTTCTAGTTTTGCAAGCAAAAACAATTGAATCCGAATCATTTTTGCAGACGATTGAATCGAGAGAATTCATGCACTAAAGATTAAATGATGCAGTCCTCTTCAAAGATGGACGTTTTATGATTTTTTTCATTGTTATTCATTACTTTAATTACTTTATTTTTAACTCTTTAGAATACGATATGTTCTGTACAGTGTATCTAGCACTAAGATATATAAATATATAAATATTATATATAAAGAATATAAATATATAATAAGTTAGAGAAACGTTATTAAGATGATAATAATGAGGAAGAAGAAAAAATGTTGGATTATTATGAACTAATATTAAGCATAATTGAAAGAACGATCGGTTAGAGAGTTAATTTGACAGGATAATAACACAACACAAAGGAAGATGATAAAACAGATGTATAACAAATAAGGGGATAACAAAAGTATAAATATAGGAAAAATTGTGATGTCTATATATTACTGTAAATTTTGTACATACATAAAATACTGTGTATTGTGAATTATTATAATATAATAACGATTACAACAAAGTTTTATTTACCGCGAGCAATTCATTTTTATGCTGCGTATCGTTTGAACAAACGTGGCTTGCATTTTTTTTTGTAAACTGTAACTTCGGCTTAGGCTTAATAGTTTTGCGGTATTTCAGGACCTCGGCGCCATCTAGGGTAAAATTCATCATGGAGAACAATATTTGGTTAGCGAATAAACAATTGTTGACCATTAATATTGTTTTTCCCTTTATTTCCCTTTTATTCGTTTTCAGCTTTCTATGAAATATTTCTTCAACGTCGGAAAATCGGTAAAGGTGCCCCTTTGCCGATCTTAATAATTTTCTCGAATTGCTTCATCTTGCGAAGTTCATGTAATTTGTAATGGTTTCGCATACTATAATCTTTGTGTAATATTCACGTGTTTTATAAATGTTTTGAATAAATTATGGAATATTAAATAGAATTTGTTTTATTCCCTGCTCTTGTTTTCAGGATAGTTAATAATATGTATTGGGAATTAATTATACTTATAGCGCCAAAGATGCGTGTCATAATATAATTGAACTGTTGAGCTGTACCGTTTCTTTGAATGTTGCACCATAAATAAAAGTTTCCACATCGTCTTGTCAGGATGCCTGTGTGGCGTAGTGCGCACAAGCGCACGTTTACGGTGCGAGCCGACCCGGGTTCGAATCCCAGCCCCGGCGTTTTTTCTGAAAAAGTCCTCGATATCCACCGAGCGTTACAAGAAATTAAAGATTCTTTAGGCTATGTTCGAAAACACCAAGTCATTCGGAAATTCTAAAAATAATTCAAAGTTCGAATATATGGGAGATGTCCGTCCATAAGAAATACATGGACAACAGAAAATAATACCCCCAAAAAGCCGGGGCACACCGCGCCTGTTCGAATTAATAAAAATAATCCAGAATGGAAATATATTAATGCAGCGTTCGAGAAAATGAGTGGGGCCTCAACCCCCACTAAAAAGTAATGATTCCCATCAAAATTTGGGCCGTAATGGCCGAAAAATCCGGTGGAGACGGCAGTCGATAGGTTGGGCCGGGAGCGATTGGAAGTGCTGATCGTCCAGCGCCTCCGGCGCTGGACAACAGCCGTGGCGCCTCCGGCGCCACGACAGTCATACGGCGACGCCTTCGGCGTCGCCCTACGCGAAGCGACGCAAAACGATTTTTTACCCCGTTCCTATTTCATTTCCCTCTTTCTTCCTCGTTGTCCGTGTATTTCTTATGGACGCTTCCATATATTCGGACTTAGAATTAATTATTTCTCGGATTTTCTAAGTCCGAATTTCCGAATGCCTTGGTGTTTTTGAATACACCCGAGGAATCTTTATTTTTGTGTAACGCACTGTGGATATCGGCGACTTTTTCGGAAAAAACGCCCGTTCTGGGATTCGAACCCGGGCCAGCTCGCACCATAACCGCGCGCCGTTGCGCACTACGCCATTAAGACGTCTTTACTAGGCAAAGTGGAAACTTATATTTATGGTTCAATAACATTGCCAGCTTTCAAAGAAGCAGTACAGTTCAATTATATTACGACACGTATCTTTGGCGCTATAACTTAATTAATTCCGAATACACATTTTTAACAATCCTGAAAACAAGAGCAGGGAATAAAACAAACTCTATTTAATATTCCATAATTTATTTAAAACATTTATAAAACACGTGAAATATTACACAAAGATTATAGTATGTACAACCATTACAAATTACATTAAGATCGCAAGATGAAGAAGAAATTCGCGACAATTATTGAGATACAAACAAAACGAACGACAGAATAACGCACTACACTAAAGATACTAAAGTTACTATCACTAACTATTTCCGGCGAAAACCCGCGAACAAGACAATACGTACGAAATACAGTGACAAGCGGGGTGCCCGCGAAAGAGTCGCGGGCGTGAATTCGAGCCGCGCCGTCGGCTGGCACTCACCGGGGCGGAAACGTTCAAAAATTGGCAAACTGTGGGGGCCATTTTGACCCACTTCCGGTAGAAATTCTGGGACAACTTGTTCTAAAATTGAAAGAACAACTCTTGCGCTATGAAATGAAGTGAAAATTATGAAGGTATCTACCCTAGAACTTCCCATGGATTATCCGAATTGAGTGGTACTGCAATGGAAAGTACAATTCTTTTACTATAAAATGATATCAAAACACTGAAGAAATTTTACCCATAATAGAAGATACCGCGCGCGAAGTCATCATATCGCTCCGATGAGCATTTATTATTGCAATAAATTACATTTTACATTTTGTTAATAACAGAGAAACGATGATTCAGTTATTAATATAGTTATGTAACTTACAAACAGGTCACAAGAATCCTGGAAATGATGAAGAAATGTTCACATTTACAGTAATAATAATATTTATGGCCTGCTTTCTAGGCAATATATAAAGAAATGAAATTGTACACGTACAATATGTTTTTAGTAAAAATTGCGACTATTAGCCAAACTATTCCGCAATTTACACCAAAATATTCGTTGTTTGCGGGGATCACTGTTCCATTCTAGATACACACGGGTTTTCATTAAGTATTTCAACATGGGACTCAAGTGCTTGGTTGAAATTTCTCCCAGCTTAATTATAACGAGAGAATCATTGGCACATTCGCCATTTTCGTTCTCCCAAAAAAGTCTTTTATTTTCGGCCACTTGTACCTCCCACCGGCACCACGTTGATTTAATATACGCTTCACTAACTATCAACAGTGTCTTCCTGCTTTTCGCCACACTTTCCAGGACAGTCTCCGAAATCACCGTACCAATTTGAAAGTCTCTTTCATAGACGCACAGTTTGTAGAAAGGTTCACTCTTCTCCAACGCATCAATTAGTGCAATGACAAAGCCCTGGTCTTCATTGCTGTAAGACACAAATGCGTCGTAGTCAAATTGTATTGGAACCTTGCTGCAGTTCCGACTGTTGATGCGTCCGGAGCGGGATAGGTAGAGTTTAGTCAGAAATATCCAATACTGAATATGCCACCTATAAACGTAAGCCCAAATAAACGTCACAGAACAAATTGCAGCAATGATGACAACAGGTGTTAGAAACGCGTAGGTTGCATTCGTGCATTCGTCGATGTCTTCACTGTGCGCAAGGAATTGAACGATTTTGTGGTTGCTCCAATCTTTCGGGTACCCGCACATCACATTCCCATTCTCAAGCAGCGCGATCACATTATTGTACATGTTACTCGCGTAATAATTAATTAGGACGGTCATGTCAGGACACTTGCACATAAACGGATTGTTATTCAAGTCCAAACGCCGTAGCTGGTTAAAATCTTGCATCATCGCAGTAGTTAAGTCTTTAATCTTGTTGTTATTTATATTGAGATAGTTTAGTTTTGTATTTTTCGCAAACACTCGATTGTCCCACGCCATTAAATCGTTGCTGGATAAATTCAAAGACTCCAAATTTACGAGGGACGCGAGAATGTTGGGTTGCAAGCACGTGATTTTGTTGTTCGCAAGATGCAAGACCTTTAGGCTGGTCAGGTTATCGAAGAGGTGCTCAAACCTGGATATGTTCTCGAATTGGCATTCTGCCAAGTTGAGAGTTTCCAATTTCCACAAACCATTGAACAGACCTGGTTGAATGTCACGCGTTGGAAACGGGTTTCCCTGTAAATCAAGGTGCCGCAAGTTGTGCAACGGAATGAAAGCGGAACTATTCGCAAAAAATATCGACGCAAATTGTACGATCAGCACTTCCAATTTGAAGAGGTATCTGAATGTAGAGGCACTTAGTTTGGGTATCTTGTTGCCCGATATGTTCAGGTATTTGAGATTCGTCATATTTGTAAAATTCGTGCCCTCCAAAGAAAAGTAATCCTTGGCGTGTGATATATCGAGGTACTCAATATTTGGCAAAAGAAGCGCAGTGGGTATGTCGCTGAAACGATTGCCGCTCAAGTGGAGGTATTTCAGCTTTGGCAGATTGTCGAACGCGTTTGACGTCACATTTAATGCGACGGAATGTTCGATTATCAGACGTTCAAGGTTCGGCATTCTCGGAAATTTCTGGATCACTTCGAATCGATTTTTTGTTAAGCACAAATCAGTAATACTGCTGTTCGCGATTACTTTCAGCACGCTGTAGGGAAGTTCGTTGAAACCCATATTTCCCAGCCTCAAATCACGCAGGGGTATGACCGCATTCAACATAACTTCTAGTAAATTTTCCAGGTTGTTGTGATCCATTATGTTCTCCGACAAGTCGAGCACTTCTAGGTGTTTCAGTTGGGCGAGCGGCGTGGCATTAACCGACTTTATTTGGCACGTTGTAAAGTAGAAATTTGTTATTGTCATATTCTCCAGGACAAAATCATCGCCGGTAACGTTTTCAAATGGCATTGATGCAATGGTTAAATACTTCAGGGAAGGCAGTACTCCGTGAGTTATCGAATATGTGAAGTCTTTGAGCGTATGAAATCCATTTTTCTCCAAGTTCAAGTGTTTCAAGTTCACCAAACCGCGAAACGTATATTTTTCGAGGTACATCAAATTCTTGTTGAACGAAATGGAAACGTTTATGATGTTGGACATGTTGTTGAAGGCCCCCGGTTCGATGCCGTAGAAGTTATCGTTCATCTCCAGATTGAAGCTTGTGAGAATTTGGTGTTGAATGAGGTCATCTTTTAGCAGAAGCCGAATGTTGGTACTGGACAAACGCAACGTCGGCATCGTCACCTCGAGTTCCCTAGGATAACGCACGCATTTCTTTGTGTCGAAACACGTGACGTATTGTTCCTCCTCATACACACGACACAAACATCCGCTCCCCGCGTCTCTGGTTTTCTCGATCGCCGGAGGCAGGATCGCAGGTGCATCGAAGTCGTCCAGTCCGGACACGGTGTGGATTAGCGTTATCGCCAGCAATGCTCTTGCAATTGCCACCATGGTGGCGCGTAGCGGCTTATCTAATTATTCGTGTCCTTGCGTGGGCTATAAACATTTCTTGGAAGTGCTCTAGACATCGTCTCCCACAAACAAGTCCATGCGCGAGCGTTATCACGGGCCGTGATTAATTAAATTAAGACAGGACTATTGCAAGGCAAATCCGGCGCCAATGCGGGGCCAGAACTCCGACGCCGATTCCAGAGTGGCGCAGTTGTGTCAACAATATGATTTGTGACAGAGTTTTACACGGTGCGCTTATCGTCCCAGGTGCAAACAACATTACTATATTTAATATTTGTATCGTGACATTGGCCAATCCAGCCGTTTTCACATTTTCACGCTCTATTCACTGTGTCACTTCGTCAATTAACTTCGCTAACGCCACTTCACAATTGCTGGTTTTCTAAGAATCTAAAATAGGCACTGATTTATTCTGCAGACGACTTTTAATGTTGCCCCGACAACGAGCACTTTTTAGCATTCTGCGAAGTACGACGCACGAATATGTGAAACACCGCTAGCGTTACCTTGCGTTATGTTAAAATTCTGTAAACGGTCGGAGTGGGACAAGATAATGGAGGTGGCACGAAACCGACAGCAAACTTCGTTTGAATTGTTTAAAACTGTTATCGCACAGGTTCGCTGCTTGGTTGCTGAACGCCGACACAGCGAACCCAATTGAGCTCGCCACATTATTTAATACGAACACAACAGTGTGTGCTTGTCCAAGGATTATCCGAGATTTACAACAAAAAGGCATTTTTTGTGCGGCTGCGAACGCCTTGTGTCATTTGAGGTAGATCATGAATAATTTTGTGACGTTTTCACAGAATTCCGATAAGTGAATTTACTTGAACATGCCAAAGCGAGTCTATTTAAATAAATTTCCACCTTAAATATTTTCTACTCACAAAAACCACTTCGTATAAATTCAGTCTACTTTAATTTCGTTTAAAATGATATTATAAACTGATCAACGTACATAATTATATATTATACATATTTAGTTCGTCGTCTACCATTCGCTACGTTAATATATGTATAAACAAATCGTAATCAGACACAATAAATAATCTATTTCACATTTCTAAATACAGTTAAAACGATATTATATTTGTTAAATAGTTATATTACTATAAACAATAACTTGATATAACTTCTCAAAACTGTAAATTCATAAATTAGTAAATACGTTCGTGTGCGTATCATACGTATCATAAATCAAACATGTACACTTGTCTCAAGTAATAAAGGAAAGTTTCATGTTTGCGCGTACAAACGGCATATGTATTAAGTCTATCACCAGTCAGTTTTTTTGTTAAACAAAACACGTGCAAATATTTTGTCTGGCCAACTAAATATTCGAAGCGCAATGGATGGCATGCCAAGGAAATCCAGTAATGCAATTTTCATAAATAGATGTGGCGCAATTGTTATGAACCCAAAGAATTTCGATATTAATCGAATGATGCTGCCATGTGGTTCAAGTTTCATGTTTCTTAAGTGATATTTACTTTGGTTGAAGTGCAACGGTTCTCACAATTAGGTATAACAGCAAGATCAAACAATGACACGGCATTATAAAAAGCGCTGCCGGGACGGCGTCGAATGAGTAAAAAGACGAACGCAAACATGTGAATAATGGCCCAAAACACGCTCATATGACGAGAATCGTCTTAACTCGTTGTGCAAACACCTCGTCTGTATTCTTCGCTGGCGTACTTGGGTTGAATCAATTAGACAGGCATCGAGAACAACTCTCTTTTCGACACGTACATTTTGAAGTGTTTGCTACGCTGCGCGGGTCCTAGCGAAAATCTAGTATTCTCGAGACTACATGCCACTTAATTAACATTTGATTGTTTTCGTTTCGCTGGGTAATTATGATGGACAACGTGACTGCAATGCGAGCTGCGCAAACCGCGCGGTAATAAATCTGGTGTACGTGCGCAACCAGCGGCTAATAGAAAATGAATTTGCGTCAGAAGTCAGAAGTTTCGTCGTTTTCGAAGAATTGCGCCGGTTCCGCGAACAGACTGTTTTCGCGCGAATATCTTTGGTATTAAATGATGCCTGATGAATATTAGTGTTCGGCGTGTTAGGTGATTGCAGCGAAGACAGATGAGGCGCTCGCATCAGCGGTTGCATTGTATAGGCGATCGAAATGGGAAAATAATCGAATACAAGATTTATGACTAATTTGCGCAAATGTTTAGCCACTCGCGGAGATAATATAATAAACCAGCTCACTAAGGAATGCACGTTTCACATTTCTCACGTATTAAACATTTTACTCCATTCTTTGGTTACTTTCTTATTCTATAGATATTTAATTGATATTAGTTTCTCTCTCGAATCGATTATGAATAAATGGTCATCAGGATCATCTGGAATTGCAATTTACAAGTCGAATTAATAACATTTGTAGCACAGATGCGATAAGAATGTTTATTGCGGCATTATATCACTTACTTCCTCTAGAGATATTGGATTGCTCTTCATCTTTGTGTCCAAGCTATGATATCGTTCTGAAAGGCGCAATGTAAGTTAGCTTTGATCGGAGCGAGAGGGTTAGAAAATGTTACCGTGTGCTAAATGCAGTCGCACCATTGCCATTATATAATTTTCTGTGGTCAATACTCGATTTTTGGCAAATCTTAGTACGAGGCATTCTAAAACTTTGTTGCTCACGGTGCAACCTGCTTCCCAAAGAAGAGCTCTCAGATTATACGATGATGTCTTGCCACTGTTGTGGCCTCGTTCAAATTTTTGCAGCGCCAACTATAAATCGAAACATAGCAACGAATTTGAACAAATTGAATTGTAAAACCTACCCTCCAAAACTGTAGCATTTGCATGAGGACAGGAATATCTAGTAAGTTAATCCTTCCACTAATGTTGTAATCCCTCAACATAATTAAACTCTTGCACAGCTCCAGGGTGGGCTTCTCGGACAAGTAGTTCTTCCAGTGCGCTTTGAGTATCTTTTGCAATTGACTAGCATCAACCTCCGGTGGATATTTGAGCAGGAGTTTCGGAAAGATCGTCTTATTCTCGGCCTGAAAACCAAGCCGTGGGTAACTACGTCCCCATTCCCCCCAAAAACAGCGGAAACCTACCAGCAAGTGACTTTCCTCCTGAAACTCCGCGTAAATATTCCTAATGACCATATTATCTTCGTTCACCTCCCAAATATTGCTCTGCTCGTCGGTGAATATCCGCAAGAGAAACTTCCCATCGAGATTGGGAATGTTCGTCTGCGGTACGACGATGTAGTCGCCGGGTGGGAGCGTGAAGAACGTCACCACTTCCCTGGCGATCGAGTGATTTGTAACATCCAATGGCTTCTGTTCGGCGACGAAGTGCGGAGTTAGCCGCTGCATGGAATGTGGGACTTCGTAAACCGCAAATCCGATCGCGAACAGAGGCTTCTTCTTTTTGATATCCGCCGGATTGGTCTCGTAGTGCTGTGTGACCGACACCACCACGTGGCACTTGTTGCTGGACGTCCTCGGTATCTGAACGTGGAACTGCGGATTCATCGCGGTCGTCTCGACGTAGTTGGGACCGCCACCGGCATTGTATCCGCCGCGCCATCGTCTTCGCGCCAAAACTGCCCTCCAGGGCTGTTTGGAATGCAGCGCTGCTTCCATCATCCAGTCGTCCGGTCCCACGTGGACCAAGTCCAGTTGTGTGAAGTGACGCGCGAAGTCGTCAAATGACATCCTGAATAAGCAACGACAGAGTTAATGATCCCGACGAGCACTCGAGGGAGCGCGAGGAACTCACCAAAACTCTCCATCGTTGGTCACGCGCACGCTCAAGAGTTCTTTGTCCCTGGTGGAGAGGCCATCCCATTCCCAGGAGCGTTCGCTCCAAGGACCGGTCCATTCCCCCCTCGCCCAAGGATTCCTCAGCCGGACCAGAGGCGTTTCGCCGCTGGCACCGCGTACCCGCGCCAGTCCCGTGACGCTGTAAGCGTGCTGCGTTATCAGACCATTACGCAATCGCAGCTGGCGCTTGTTATCCTTCTCCTGCTCAAGAAAGCTTTCGTTAACGCGGAGTATCGCAACACGATCTTGCAGTTACCGCGTGGCGGCGAGATAAGCGTGGCGGTCGACGTCGCGGGCGATAATTAAAATCCTTATCAAGCGCGAGCGCGGTGGACGCGCCAGGAGACGCCGTGGGACAAGCGCGGAATGCACGTGTTCGTGCTCATAGATTAGTAGGAAAGAATTACATGTAGGCTTTTTACGCGCAGAAGGCAGCACGTTAGAATTTCAGATATATTGCGGCGAGCGAAAGACGCTGCCTGGCTTGCATTTCAACGAGCGAGCGCGCGCGGCGCGGATAAAAGTCCGCCGCTGAGAATGATTTATAGCGACCTTAGATCCGATTACTGCACAATTAATTAATAACGACGCTTCGTTTTTCAATTGGCCGGATGCGTTTGGTAGCATCGCGAGATCGCACCCTATCGGAATCGCGACGCGTTCGCCGCGCTCGGAAATTTGTCGGGACGATTTTTACTCACCGCGGCTATCGTGGCGATGAGTAGACTAGAACGTGGCACTGCGCTGTTGAGCACCTGAAACGTGAGGAATCTATCTTGGTGCGTCAACCCGAAGCTCTGGACGATGCCACCGGTTAGATCTTGCAGAGCGCGCGTCGTCGAGCCATGCGTCAAATTTTCATAACAACCGTAAAATCTAAAATAAGATTACCGTCAGAACCAAATCAGATCCAGGACCAGCATACCGCGCCACTCACTTGGCGTAAGCTTTCTCCAATAGCGCCGCCCAGAACTCGGTGGTGTTGGAGCAATGCAGGTGAACCAAACGTCCTTTGAATGTCGGCAATCGGTCGTCCACGAGGATGTCCCGCCACTCGCCGAAGTGCCAAAATCGAAATCTGCAAGCGTGTACACCAAATTGACTTCGAG
Source organism: Ecitodaemon sp. MM-2014 (assembly GCA_030557295.1). Lineage (NCBI taxonomy): Eukaryota > Metazoa > Arthropoda > Insecta > Coleoptera > Staphylinidae > Ecitodaemon > Ecitodaemon sp. MM-2014. The sequence goes on along the minus strand of JARRAA010019594.1, from coordinate 1,811 downwards.
CGTTCGCGAGACTCCAATACGTCGGTGCCATCGCTCATTCTCTTTTTACAGCGTCGGTTGGGAGTATCGAGCAAAGGCATTATCGATTCGTCCCTTTTCTCTCAAACATGACCATCATCAATCCATCCGGCTAGATGTCAGTAATTGTTGTACGCAGGGCGCTTTATATATTTATAAAACTAGATTTTTTCAGCGGGTGCCGCTGTTGCCGCTGCGCGGCTGTTGGCTTTTGTGTGCCTTCGTCGAGCGCAACCGACGGCGTTCATCAACCACGCAGCGCCGTAATCTGCAGTTTCGCGTACGAATGTGTTCGCGCTGCGTGCCCACAACGAAACGCGCCGAATGCGCAAAACGCGCGTTGCGCACGTCGAAAATCGCGATCACGTACATAATTAATTAACTCGCGCTCGGATTAATTGATAATTTATCATTTCTCAAGCTGGCGGCCCGCGCTCCGACTTTTCGGCCGGCTCGGGACGGGCACATCTCTCGCTTATGTGCGCCGTCCGACCGGCCGACGCTGTTCGCGTGCAAATAAATTCCGCAGCGTCTCGCACGGTGCTCGAGCGCATTCTTCATTATCGTCAAGTTCACGGTAATTCATTCGTCGCCGATGACAAGCGAATTTGCATCTGCCCATCGCGTCGATGCCGCGCTCGCCGGCGCTGCAGCCGACCGTATTGATGATACTACCGGTGAAAAATGACTCTCTCGATTTATTTACTTTACCATTCGACGCCGCAGATCTTCCCAATCATCGATACGGACGTGTATTAAGCGAAAATGCATCAAGCCGCAAACGAGCGCTGCGACGGTCGAACGCGTCCGCGTCCTCTTATCGCATGCCCGCCGCGCCGGTACCACAATGGAAATTCCGAGCCGCGCGCTATCACTTTCCCTTTTCCCGTTCGCAGACACCGCCTATATAGGGTGTCGCCGGCCGACGGAGAGGCGTCCGCGAGCGCGCGCCGACGCAGCGTCCCGGCGGATGCCGCGATCGCGCTTTCTTTCGATACTAATCGCGCGCGGCCATTGTGCAGATCGCCTCGCGCTGAAAGTTATTCCTCGTTAAGTTCCTAACTTAGAACCTCCGGTATGCGCGTCGCACGCGAAGGCTTCTTGGGCGCATGTCGGCTCTTCCTCGGCGCAGTCATGTACTCATCTAAACATAAACTTCGCATTATCTACGCGGCGCGATAAGAACGCGAATTATGCGTTCCGCGCGCCCGTCGTCGGGGCCTACGCGCGCAACTTTATTAATTATTCACGTGAACGTAATTAAGGAATTTCGTCGCCGGCGCGGCGTATTCCACAATCCACATTCGCGCGCTGACCCGCGGCGCGCGCGCGCTCGCCTTCGCCGCGCACGACGCCAACTCTCGCTGCCGCTCGCAGCTACCGAACGTAAATTTTCTCGCGGCGGCGGCCGCTTTTCTGCGCGCATCGCCGAGCCGGATAACTAACAACGAAGCGGCGAATTAATGCCGCCAATTGAACATGCTCGTGCAAAACGTACGATACGTTCGCGACGCGCACGCGGGAATTAATCCCCGCCCGAACAATGCCGGCGGTGGCGGCGCGCGCCCTCGAAAATCCCGAAACCGCGCGAAGCGTCCACCGCGTGCGCCATTAACCGGCCGCGTCGCGCGCGCTTGCACCCCGCGATTGCGTTGAATAGTTAAAGCGGGCCGAAGCGCGTTGGATAGAACGAGAGCTTCGACGAGCGGCTGCGTTCGGCGCGCCATCGCCGGTGCGACAAAGTCCTAAAGGATAAGACAAAGGATTAATAAATAAATAGATTACATCACAGC
>JARRAA010019580.1:0-10304 GCA_030557295.1 Ecitodaemon sp. MM-2014 | reverse complement strand
ACCCAAACCAGTAGCATTCCATCAAAGAGAAGGCTGACTTTCTTGTGTGGAGACACAGGTGCAATGGCACTGCGAGCAATTGCCTGTCATCGCATGGGTGACACCTCAGAAATGAAATCAGTCATTAAGAACCTCACAGGGATTAAGGGCGATGCAATTAATTACAAAGCTGATGTAGCAAATGAGTATTTGTATGGGAGGGCTGGATACCTCTTTGCTTTGCTGTATGTGAACAAACACATCTCTCCTGCACCAGTTGAAGAATCAGTTATTAAAGCTGTATGTTCCATCACAATTTAAACATAGATTTAATTGTTAATTTTATGTTATGTAATTTGTACAGGTAATTGAAGCAATGCTAAAATCAGGCAGCAAAATGGCAAGAGAATTGAACAGCAGATGCCCCTTGATGTACCAGTGGCATGATAGTTACTACTTGGGTGCTGCACATGGTCTCACAGGTATTTTATATTTGCTCCTGCAAGTGCCACAGTATTTGGACGCAACACAAATGAACGAGCTGATTCGACCGACGATCGACTATCTTGCTACATTGCGGTTCCCGAGTGGCAACTATCCATCTTCTTTAGAATCTCAAAGTGGTGACAAATATGTTCAGTGGTGTCATGGAGCTCCCGGATTTTTGTATTTGTTTTCTCAAGCTTATAAAGTAAGTGTTTACTAACTGACTTCTCGGAAAATCGTCGGACAAATGATTTATTTCTTTTTATTAGGTCTTCCAGGATCCCGCTTATTTACAACTAGCTATCGAAGCTGGTGACGTCGTTTGGCAGCGAGGACTGTTGCGCAAAGGTTACAGTATTTGCCACGGCGTATCAGGAAACGCGTATTGCTTCCTCGAACTATATCAAACAACGAAAGTACGACCGTCATACGTTCAAAATGAAATTCACGTATTCACAAATATTTCGCTTTTGCAGGATGTGAAACATCTGTATAGAGCACTTAAGTTCGCTGAGTGGTGCGTGGACAATACAAAAGAGCACGAAGAATACGCGCCCGATCGTCCTCTATCTTTGTACGAGGGCCTCGCCGGGCCGATGTATTTATTGATTGACATTCAAAAGCCTATGGAGGCGAAGTTCCCAGCTTTTACCCTTTAATGCGCAGCACGAATGTGTCCGTCGGCCGATAGACTGAAGCGCTCGCTCTCTTATAATGGATGGACCGAATGATATTTAAAGTTTTATAAATGTTACATTTTATGAATACCTATTCAAAAATACTTGAAATCGTGTATTTAGATAAGGTCGGAGATGTAGACCATGCCTAGCGAATAAAATTTGAAGTGAGATATTAAGATAATACAATCTATCTACGTGCGGTTTTCACATTGAACTCGGACTTTATCAGATATTTTTCTAATCGCCAAACAAAGTAATGAAGGTTGGCGCAAGGTTTCTAAAATAGCCATTGAATGATAGCGTTTTTGGTTATTTACAGATTTTTGGAGGATCTCGGGAATATTCCTGAACGTTTAGGTATTATTGTGTCATGTTGGGAAAATGACCATTTTTTTAACTTATCGATCACGTTATTCTCAGTACTAATGAACCAATATTATTTAAAATAGTTTGATATAAATGTTACAACTTACAATGATTATTTAGCGCGAGCTTGTGTTAAATTTTGCAATTCCTAATCTCAGAAATGCCAAACATTTCACCGCGAATTCTTTTGAATATTTGTTAAATTATTTTATTGCACAATATAACAACGCAATTTCTAAGAAAACAGGGAAATATGTGTCGCCGTACATAAATTGAAAAACAAAATCTTTCCAATGTAATTATAGCACGCAAATAATAAGTCACATCCGCCCCATCCTTAAAATATATCAAATCGCCCTTTTGAGAAAAATCGCTTCTTATAACACGGTACGTTATTATTAAATTGGTTTAGGTACATTAATATTTTCACCGATAGTTTTTAGATCCTGAAGTATAGGATAGATCAATAATATCTGAAAGTACAACTCTGAGAAAAAGTCGCTTATTATAGTCATTGTATAAAATACAATAACATTTCAAAAGTTAGATACAGTGTAGCAATACTATCAATTTTATTTTATATTCGTGATTGATTTGATGATAAGCGTTCACATTTTAACTTCGTCACAAAAATAGCAAATAATTAAATTAGCAAACTCGCACTAGAACTATAACTAGGTCGCTAAATCTCAATCTTAGAGTCTAATTTAGTCCCAGCCGCACCTTTCCTCCTCGCCCTATGTAGTTTCCACTACCATAATATGATAACACTATATAGTGTGATTAATTAATAAAACACGCTAATTACTCACGACTAGTTATGTGGCGTGCCTTTAATTAATTCAACAGTTTCCTACATTGTACCCTTTCAACGCGACTTTCGTGGCGCTATTTGGCTACATTCTCTGACGCAAGCCTCACAAATTGATGTTTACATAAATTATGAAGCAGGACAAAGCCAAGCAATCGTCCAATCAATGATATAGCTTGGCCAATACGTGATCATGTTCGCCTGATTCACGCTTTGTTTTTGCTCGATTTCAATAACCATGGCAGCGCGACGCGACGCGAAACAAAAATTGATATTGGTACGAAAACGCCGGCGAATTGTTTCCAAATTCGCGTTGACAGGATTTACAGGCATCGTTTCATCTCGTCGCGAACAGCGTGTAGATATAAACAATAACGACGGGCCCGATTCGTTCTCTTTATTCGGCTTTGCAGGCGCGCGCGGCATTATCGTCCCCGCTGATAACGGGGCTCACCTGAGTAAGTGTGTCGCACCCGCTGTTTGTCCCTGCGCTCGGCCGCACGTATCAGTACGCCAGCCAAATTCGTTTCGAGCGCATCGTCGCAGAGCACGATATCAACAGCATTGTTTTAATTCGCGTGTAAATTGGAGTGCCTAGCAAGATGAAGGAGGACATCGACGTCGGGATGCGATGCATCAAGTACATGCTGTTTACCACCAACTTTATGTTTGCCGTAAGTTTACCGCGAGTTACCAAAAATTTGGTCACGAGTCAAACATTCGGACGTCAACAATTCAAACGAAGCGTAGAGCATGATTCATGTTTCAAAATCGTGCATGCACACGATCTTCGTCGCTAAAAACCTGTCGATAAATGATTAATAGAATAAAATAAAAAGTGCAGCCTCGTCGAACCTTTAGCGAGGCCCCTCTTATCTTTATCTTTGTTTCAATATTGATCATTTCCTATGTGTGTAACGTGCAGGTACATGTATTTATAAATTGATAACGCGCTCACATGAAACACGTCGAACACGTCAGCTCAAATAGCACGCTTTGGCGAAAATATGGCGAGACTGGCGGAAAACACTGCGTTATTATTTCTGTGCGCGGTTTAATTGCTGAATTTTTCGCGTCGTGTCGAGCTGGTAGGTTCGAGGCTCCATAAATTCGCCTATAAAAATGCTATTTAAACGAACGCATAAGCATATTTCCGACGGTCGTCAGTGCACCTAACAGTTGCTGTGGCAGCATTCGATTTTTCACGCACGCGAACAGATCAATAGTTAGTAAACTTGACATTGCGTGGCATCAGAGTTTGTTTTATTGATAATTGCCGACGGTTTATGAATGCGAAATCGATTTTACCTGCGTTCAACATACGTACAACGTAATAAACAATGTTTTAAAACTTTACCATGCACGTCTGTCGATAACGAGCATTACTAACATCATTAATAAGAGGTGGAAATAATTAATGGCACACCTGCGTTGTGCCGCATTTCCAAACGCAGCGCGTCTATGATTACGAAAGAACCGTGAACGCATTTTGTAATGGAACAATTCGCATTTAAATCGGCAGTAAAACCGTGCATGGGTTTTGGAAATTAATTGTGCATTGTTGACGAATGTAAAATAGTGTGATAACTTGAGTATGTAGATGTGACCGCGGAATTATCCAGTCGTTTCCACTCGCAAACAGCGAACATGAAAATTGGGTAAATGTTTTTACATTTTGTTTTGTATAATTTCAGCTGATCGGTTTTTTGCTGATTTCCGTGGGCAGCACCATTACGTCGATCTACAATGATTTTCAATTATTTATGTCGGAGCACTATTTCAGTCCTGCGGCACTGTTGATCGCCATCGGCGTGATTATCTTCTTCGTGTCGCTGTTCGGCTGCTTCGGCGCCATTAAGAAGAGCACATGCCTCATCAATACGGTAAATTATTAATCTAGCAATTCACACGAAACACTCAAGCCGGTTTGAAGGCAACACTAATCGATAACAGCACGTGTGAATGCCTACTCACATTATTCACATTCATTTTATAACAATCATGTTCGATTTGTAGTATGGCGTTCTGCTGGCCTTGATTCTGATCCTGGAAGTTTCTGCCGCCATTGCCGCCTATTCCATGCGCGCGAATATTGGATTATATGTTGAAGATGCTATGAGGGACTCTTTGGATCGCTACAATAACCCCGAAGACGGTCAATTTAACGCTAATTCATGGGACTTCTTGCAAGAAAAAGTAATTCTCTCCTGCCACATTTCCAATTTAATTTAATTTGTAATTTTGTATTTTAGTTGGAGTGCTGCGGTATTGACAGTAAGGATGATTGGACTGGCATCCGAAATAGTCCTCCAGACTCCTGCGTGGATATGGACAGACCCAACAACCCAGAAAATCAAAGTTATTACACAAGCGGTTGTCTCCGAAAACTTTCCTTCATTGTGAGTGAATGCGCTGGATTGGTTGGTACTGGAGGAATTTGCGTCGCTATTGTTCAGGTAATTATTGCCTTCAAACAATGGATCAATTACGCCTCAGGTCTTAAACCTGCTAAACCTGCCGCTCCTGATTTCCTAATCATATCGAACAGTAATTGAATTCCTAGAGACAAGTCGTTATATGTTGCATGTTTTGTAGCTCTTGGGCGTGATCTTCGCATTCATGCTGGCCAAGTCCATCAGACGTTTGAAGACCGCCGCCGAAGTGCAACGCCAAGAAAACCAGCGCTTTTACGCCCAGCTGGCGAATGGCAATGGCAACAGCGAAAAACCATCACCGGTGCTTTACACCTCCCAAGCCACTGAGGCCTAAATGTATGCGCGGCAGTAAACAATAGTAAATTGGAAATAAAATCAATAATTGCAACAGACTATACTTTATACAACTAAAATGTAATTATACACGACTTTATTAGAAAATAAGAAACAAACTATTTGGCATGTCCGACTAAATCGGATAGATGATCGCATGTTGATACTGGATTGGTAATATGACACACATTTAATTACTTGGCACCTGTTTTAAAACACTGGGATTTTATATTTATATCTGATAGTTCACATTGATGTTTATCCCTTGAACGCTGTGATCATTGTCACGCATTTATCAGTCGTCACGTCCAATGATTAAGTTTTAAGTGGTTTAATCTAGCGTCTAAAACATTGAAGATGCTTATAGAGATATATTATGATTAGGAATATTTTTAGATAGATTTTCAGATAGGATCATATCTTATTTTTATTGTTGTTTGTGGACGCTAGTTAAAGTAATATAAATTGTATTCATATCTCAAATTATGATTGATTTGAGCTCAAGCTGTACCAAATGAGATTATGTTGACGGTTTCGCTTTATTTTGCAACATAGTGCAATTATACCAATGTTATCTTGTCAACGTTTTATTGTATGTTTTATATTAAGTATATGAACATAAATATGTTTTAGTTTGAAGTGTTCTGTTGTTGTTTTTCATTAATCTTTTGCCATAAACGAGTCATTCGTTTTGTCTGGTTCGCATCATATCATCTCAGGGTAAAATCTTGAATCAAGAGTGAACCATTACTCATATCTATATGGGATTGTGACATTTAAGCAATATCTACTCTTCATTTTCAAATATATGATTTTATTTGAAAATCGATATCTTCGAATTGATATTGGTTTCCAATTATATTCTGATCCATGTAAAGTCCGCATCCTTAAATTGGCAACAGAATCTTTCTAGACGTACTTGTTAGGCACCAGGGAGGGACTGTTAGTAATACTAGCCAAGGACACAACTTTTTCCTACGCTGGCCAGATTCGTGCGGAGGCTTAAAAACTTGAAAATCACACAATTGCAATCATCTAACTCCTTTTGTCACCACACTATGAAAATATTGTCCGATTATAACTTGGTGTTACAAAATAAGCAAAATCCCGATTCTTCAGCGTCCTCACAATTCGGCCATACCCTTAGTCACAAACAGCCTGAAATATATATAATATTAAAAATCATTTTGTCGTTTCCGCGAAGAAAGCTCACGTGCAAAGCGGAATATTCATCACGCTCAACTTAAGCAGCTGAATGCTTCGCAATGCATGCATTTGATAGCCGTACGCGCGGCCCCCACGGCCGCCTTTCGCGGCTTCAACGCCTCGTCGTGCGCTAAACGAACCGCTCCGTGCGGCGGCGGCCGACGCGTCCCGTCCCTAATAAGCTATTTTGCAACGCGCGTATAACGACGTGGACGCCGGTGCCAAAACCTCTATCCACCAGCTGCGCTCCTGCCGCTGCATTGTGCGCGCGCTCGCGAGACGACGGAATCTCGCACGCGATTTTCATCAACTTTTAGTAAACAACGCGTCGTCGTCGAAATCGCAGCCAAAGGGATCGCACCTTGCGACAGCCAGGCGAAAGACAAGTGATAGTGCCAAACATTTCCCGAACGGTACCCACTTCCGTTCCAGTTCCACATTTGCGCTCAATTTTGGGATTACATCGGGTGAGCGCCGTCGCCGCTTCATTAAATGGCTAAAATAATAAACAAAAAGGTGAGGCACAAAAGTTTTTGTGTCGTGAACGATCTAACTACGCTCGTTATTGCAGGGTGCCACCGGTAAAGAGACGAGATTCACAGAGATCGAATTGCAAGGTAATTAATCGAGGCAGTCCGCACGCAGTTGTCGTTGTTTGCGACCATTTATTTCGTGCGACGTCGCGGTATGCGCAAAACAATCATCAACATACATCATCCGAATTGTGTGTACGGCCTGCTATTTATAAGCTAATTTCGAATTGAAATAGCCAAATTTATAAATAACATGCTTTGCCGTGATGGACCCGCGTTCGCTATAAATACAAAAAGCAGTGCGTTGAAACGCCGCCGCTCTTCTCTTCATGATTGTCCAGCATTAAAGATGCATTCAATTAATGTTGCTTGTTTCCTGCAATGATCTCCGAACGTATTTTTGCAGATCTGCGGACTGCTTTCGACTTAATCGACGCGAACCAAGATGGACGCTTGAACACCAACGAGCTGAGTCGGATGCTCAGCCGTCTTGGGATCACCGTGCAGGAAAATACGTTAGTTGAATTAATTCGTACCGCGAGTCATTCAGGTATCTTCTAATTAATATACAATAAAGTCCCAGTTATAGTAAAAATAAATTTAGGTAAAGAACTGCTGGACGAGGCAGAGTTTATGCTGTGGGTAAAACGGATACAAGACTTATTACCAGACGAGGAAGACAGTAGTCAGAATGACTTGATGGCCGCCTTTCGCGTCTTCGATTTAGATCAGAATGGATATATCACCCGCGACGAACTGAAAACCGCGATGGAGACCATCGGAGAACCCGTGACTGAGCAGCAAATTACAGAGTTCCTAGCGATGGCCGATACGGACAAAGATGGAAAGATAAATTACGAAGAATTCGCTCGATTATTATTGTAATCGGAGCGATGTCGTCTGCGATTTACATGCATTAAGTATTTACATCATTATATTCGCAAAGATAGAACAGAGCGTTACTTTTGTTATCGATTTTGTTATATTTGTATGTGAGTTAATGGGGGATGTAAATCACGTGTACCAAATGGTGGGGGAACTCCAAGCGTTGCGTGATTTGAGATGCAGACGCGCGATTTAACGAGTGTCACATGCTGTCTCACAGATAGAATATCGAGTGTTTCGTAGAAATGTGTAAACTTTATTCTGCTGCAAGGTTCTTAGACGATTTGAGTTGCTAGACAATTTTACTTTTATAATGTTTGTTTCCACTATAAAATAATCTAATAAATTTATGGTATACACTGGTATATGGTATGGTATACACTGCAGAAAAACGTACACTTGAAACATGATTTTCAGACGTTAAGTACGGAAGAGGACCGATACAAAAATAAATCTCTCGTGTTTATAATCCGTGCATATTTTTATGGGCCTTTCCCGAAGATTTGTCAGCATGATATGCGGTTGAAATAAAAACCGACTCTGACTCAGGCTGTGCATGACAAGTACATCGTCAATCGGATTAATGATCCACACCTACACGTCTTCTTATTGCTCAAGTCTGATACATAAACGCAAGTTCATTTATTATATTGCAGGACTCCTTCAACACAAGTCCAAAAATAATAAGTCATAATAATTCGCAAATAAACATAACAATATGAAGCATCTCAGGCACGTGCTTTGCCAAAACGTTTAAATGTTTTAAATTGTTGCAGCGTGTTTTGGCAAGACGCTAAATTAAAATCAGCTAGGCGTAAAACACACCGTCGAATGACTAGCATTATATTGTAAAGAATGATTCGAAGTGTTTGAGACGACGCTATCGTCGTTTCCACCGTGCCCCATCGCTAATTGATGACGACATCTTAATTGCGCACTAGGTTGACGCTCAAATGGTAATTTGGTGAATCTGCCCACATAAAAAATGCGGCTGAAGTTATTGACTAAACTGAAATATGTGCTGCAGATGGCACGTTATTTTCAACATGCAGTTAACGACATGCTGTAAACGCGCGAGCCGAGGACTAGAATTTCTGCCAAAAACCTAGCGGAATATTGGATTATAACTCGTGTCGTTGGCATGTTAAACATTTTGATAGCCATGATACTTGGACGCCTTTTGACGAAATATACTGCCGACGCTCACGTCCAAGTCTTTGAAGACGTTCAACATAAATATCGCAATAATGATGATCGAGAAACCGCACAGATTCCCCAATATGTCTTCGGTATTCAAGCCGCGCCATTCGTTGAACACGATCGAGGACGCAACGATCACGGAACTCGTAAAGAATACGTAGTATACCGGCGTAACGACGTTCGTATTGAATAAATCTAGTGACTTGTTTAAATAATTCATTTGCACAACGAGGCAGCAGCACATTAGGACAAAGAATACGTAGAACGGCAGGTCGATCGATTCTTTCAGTGCCAATCCCAGTCCTTTGCATAGTATCACAGTCAAACTTCCAATTGTGGAGCAAAGAATAAGATAAATGACGACGTTCTGTTCTCCATAGAGAGGGCCTAAATGGAATGCTACCAGAAGCGACATGGAGATGACTACAAGCGTGTAGAAGATGAACGCTGATGACCGGAGACGTTCTAGGAGCGAATCCACGTCGGATATCGATTCTTCTCTTGGGGAATGTATTACAATTATTGTGGAACCCAATATGCATAAAATGCATCCTAACTGTAACAGTATTTTAATTATTAATCAGATTATCTGGAGAATAGTTTCGAACATACCTTTCCTAATATATTTAACTTCTCATTTAAGCATTTTGATGCCAACACTGAAGTTATTAGAATGCTTAATGCCCCCAGTGGTGAGACAAGTGAAGCTGGTGCCAATGCATAAGCCCCAAAGTTTGCCAATTCCCCAATGCCCACTATAATTTTATGATTGGATAATATTATTTATATATATATTTTTTTTAATTTATAACTCACTTGTTATTAAGCCAAGCCACCAAATCCATTCCTTCAAATAACCAAAACCTCCAGCACCAGCTCGTAATGATCCTCTGTGGGAATGGCGTTGCAAGCCAATTTTCTTTATTATAAAACTGGATCCAATAAACACTGTTGACAATAATGCCAGAGACAATCCAATGTAGAAATCACGGTTTTGCTTGTTATTTAAAATATTCATTTTAATGGTTCAGTTGGAACAGCATAAACACCTAAAAGAAAAATAATGTTATATGTACTTCTATATGGAGATTCATATCTTACGGTAGTTTTAATTTATCACATTCTAGACTTTCTTTATGTACTAGCATTAAAACGGTTGTAAAGTTGATATGCGTGATGTAAATATTAACCATTTAATTGCAGCTGGTAGAAAGGGAGGTTATGTTGTTGACGGGTGGCACTGGTAGCACACAAACCAGAATAACCTCTATCGCGTATTTTCTGAGTTATTGAATATTTAATCCCTTTTAATTTACATATTTGATTAGTATACATGTAAGAAACATTAAATATTATATACAGATTGGAATTATTTACTAATTACTTTCTT
>JARRAA010019576.1:0-19600 GCA_030557295.1 Ecitodaemon sp. MM-2014 | reverse complement strand
CGCGCCGCCGACCGTGCGCTCGGCTTTAACGCAGACATTTCCGAAGCGGAGCGCCCCGAAATGGGTAAGAGCGGCGAGCGCGCCAGGCCGGAGAGAAAAACGTCGGAAGACGAACGACCCGAGTTTTCCGCGCGCCGCCCCCCGTACCACGCCGCGGGGACGGGCGGACGGGCGCGAGCAACAGTCGCGGGCACGGCCGCAACGGAAAAAACGTTGCAACGCGAACGCGGGATCTTCGAGAAATTCGCGTTGGGTCGCGTTCGCCGAGGTTAGGTTATCTGCGCAGCGCCATCTATCGACGGCCGCGCAACGTTCTAATTAGATAATGGCGGGGGGCAGGGTGCGCTCGTGTGCGAGTCGATGTTTGTCGGTTGCAAATTGAGTCGCGCGCATTAAATGCGCCGACGCCGTGCGGTTCGCGATTGATGGAAACGATCAGGATGCGTTCGCTCGCCGCGCGTCCTGCGCGTCGCGTTTCTGCCGGGAACACGCGAAAAACGATCCGTTTCGCGTGCTCGGGTCGCATAACTCGCGTTCGGCGCGCGTACGCTCGCCGCAACAATTTTCCGCGTGTCTCGTCGCGCTTCCACCGAATTGTGCGCCCACGCCGGTGGGCGCTCTCTTTTTCTCGCCGCCGCCCTTCGAAAAGTTCCTCCTCGAAGTCCCGCTTCTGAGCTGAAAATTCCTCCGGTCTTTGTTTTGTTCGCTTTGCGCGCCCGTCGTTGTTCCTCTCACTCTCTCCGCGAGGCACGAGATGATAATGCCGAGGCCGCTCCGCGGGGGCGGCAGATAGTGTTGGTAATATGCCGCGCCGCCGGAGCGAATGACTGATGAGGCACATGGGAGCGCGGCGGCGTCGAGATGGTTCGGAAAGTTGCCGAGGGTGGCGAAACGCGGCCTCTCCTCCCTCGCGCCCCGTCCCGCCCCGCGGCGCGGACGCGCTCAAAGGGGTTGCGATAAGACGTGCATGCGTTTCGTCTTGTTTGGAAGTTTAGATAATCTTCGGAGCGTTTTGAGAGCTATTTAATCATAGATGGCGCGGTGGATTAAGTCAATCTTACTGGAAACAAGAGGGGAGACATGTTATAGATGGATGGCGCTCTAGAATGAGTTGAAACTGCATCTATTTTATCATAGATGGCGCTTTCCCGGAGTTACCTGATAGCTTTTCTGTGGTTATCGATAGAGGGCGCCGTTTCTGAGCATATTTAACTGTCTTGCCTGTCGATTTCCTTGGAAGTCAACTGCCAATCCATTTTATAGACAGACGGAACTCCAGAACAAGACAAGACCACGGCAATTTCATTATAGATGGCGCTCAGTCATTAAAAGATTCTTCATCGATAGTTATCGATAGATGGCGCTGTTTGGCTGTCTTCCCATTGGTCTTTCCGGAAGTCATAAATAGATGGCGCTCCAGAACAAGCCAAAAGCGAATGCTGCTTGGTCATAGATGGCGCAATTCCTTTCCGCAATTTATCGCTAGATGCCGATGTTTTTCGCGCGCATTTAACATCCCTCCGTGTTCGACTTTCGCGTCGTCGTTGTTAGTCTTGTTAGGTTTCTCTTTGCGCAAACATCGCCGCCATTGTTCTCGCCATTGCCGCGGCGTCGATTGTTCCGCGGTTGTTGTTGTCGGCGGCGGCCGATAAAGTCGTCGTCGAGAGGCGCGCTCGGGGTGCGCGCGCGCCGTTCCTCGTCGGACACGAGCCTCGGAGATATTCAAAACGCTCCGCTAGACAATGAGCGCGCATGCGGCGCGCGCCTCGCGCAACAACCGCCTGATCTTGACACTATTGCGCGCGCGCGTTCCACTTTTCAAATGATTCAATCGTCCGGGCGCCGCGCCGTTGGCACATCGAAAGACGCGTCGCGCGCGCGGCGGACATGAACGTGCGGAGCGGTTTCTCGGACCGATCGCGGCGCCATCTGGCGGACGCGAGGACGACGGCGGCCAGGAGCGTTGGGCGCGATTATTATTCTCTCTTTTTTTTTTCGTCGTTGCGTCGTTGCACGGCGTTCTTGCGTGAATTGCGTGAGAAATCGAGAATTCATTCGCACGAATCGCGGCGCTGTCGCAATCGGATGTTTCAAGGCTGGCGCGCTCTGATTGTCGGCGGCGTTTGAAATCGGCGCGCAATTTCGTTTTTCGTTCGTCCAGGTGCGGCGATTCGATATTCGTTCGAAGCGATGTGCGTTTTTAAGTTTCCGGCCAGTCTCTATCTACCCTTGCATGAGAATATTACAAACTCGTAAAATATGATGTTTTACCATGGCCCTTTCTTATGCAGATAGTATTAAACGTACTTAGTTACTGTCACATTATTATAGGTGGCGTCACTTTACACACAGCCTAACCTAGAAAAACCTAGGCGAGTAAACACACCCTAATCTAAATGTTGCCAAGCTAGTAGAAACTCATCAAAACATGAGTTTCGGGTGTTTTGCCACCATCAACTTACCTTACCTCAAACTTACCTAGTTACCGTCCCCTCATCCATAGGTGGCGTCACTTTAAATACAGCCTAACCTAGAAAAACCTAGACGAGTATTCACAGATGGCGCTAGCTCCAAACACACCCTAATCTAAATGTTGCCAAGCTAGTAGAAACTCACCAAAACATGAGTTTCGGGTGTTTTACCACCACCAACTGTCTAATAGCAGATAGTATTGAACTTACTAAGTAACTTACTAAGACTACCGTCCCCTCATCCATAGGTGGCGTCACTTTAAACCCAGCCGAACCTAGAAAAATTTAGATTTTCGTATAATTTTAGGATTTTACATAACTTTTAAGTCGTTTTTTCGGGTTGTACCCATGGCACCAAGTAAATCGAATGTGTTTCGACGTTTTTCATAGATGGCGCTGCGTAACCTGCAAATACCTTACTTTAAGGGCGTTCTACGCTAAATCCGATTCGCATGCGTTGATTAAATGACGAATCGGTATAATTTTTAATAAAACCCGCCGCGTTTTCGGCTCGAATTAGCGACCGGCGCGTTAATTTACTAATTTAATTTAAATACATGATTTATCGTGCGCGGAATGAATAAACGCGCGCATCGGCCGCGGCCGCGTCGATGAGCAAATTCGATTATCAAAAAAAGTTTCATTCGATTAGCAGCTGCGTAATCGAAAAGGTTTTATCATATTTTCGAAGCGCACTCGCGCGACATCTGGGAAGTGTTGACTTTGCGAGCGTAGGCACAACAATCGAGCGCCACATGAAATTATCAGTTTATTCTCGGTATCAGCCGTAGGAGCGCCAGTATCTTCCGATGTTTAAGAGGGCCGTCGCTGTGTTGATTTCCCCTTCGATTTTTCATCTTTTTTTTTTTAAGTTTAGGAACGAAGACCGTGGGGCGGCGCAAAAAAAACGTAATACAGGATGTGTTAAAATGTTTCTCTTTGACGTTCCTCGAAGATTTTCGAGGTTAGGGCGCGCGCGCGAGATAAAATAACTGAGAAACGGGAAGACGGAGAGCGGAAGAAGGAGGAAGAGGTTCTTGGCGGAGACTGGAAACACAGGCTCTCGCCTCGTCGCGCGTCCCAATGACAAGTGTACCGTTCCCAACCTTTCTCTCCCTCTCCTTCTCTCTCGCTCGCTCGCCCGCTCGCTCGATCCGCGCGCGCCCTTATCGCTCTTCCTTCCGCGCCCTCGCCGCCCCGACGTTCCCCCCGGAGCGGCGGCGGCAGCGGCGACGTGCGCGCGTACATCGTCGGGGCGCCGTCGTCGTGCGGGGGTGGCGCGGCTCGCTCGACATCGCGTCGCTGCACGAACGTCGGCCGGGAACGGGGACCGTCGATGGGGGCGGCGGCGGGCGGCCGCCCCCCTCCCCACCCTCGGCAGCGCGCCGGCGAGGCGGCGTGGCGTCCGGGGGGCGGGCGGGCGAACCGGTTTTTGCGTTGTGTACACTAAAGGGGAACTGCACCGGCGGCGGGCGCGCGCTTTCCCGCCGGGAATTTCCCGAACGCCGGCGGCTTTAAGGCGCTTTTCCAGCGGATAGATCCGACCGACGGCGGAGAATTTTCGCCGCGACAACTCTACGCCATCGTAACATAGGCGGCAGCACTTTGAACTTGTTCCTTCTACTCGGAATTTATCTATTTAAAACCAGTAGTTCTGAGCTAGTCAACACTAGATGGCGCTAGCGTTAAATGCGTTTTTAGTAGATTCTAGCTGTTTGAAGTATAAGTAGACCATTTTGGGTTAATGATGGGATGTACACAATAGATGGCGCCGCTTGTATCGACGGTTTTGTGGTTTTCGCCGCGGACGCCTATGAATCAGTGTTAGGAACAGTTTCGACTGGATTTTCGACGGTGCTAAAGTCCGTTTTGCATGTTGCCGATAAATAATGCTAAATAGACATTGACGTCATTCTAAATGGGGGTTAAGTGGCCTCAATTAGGCGCAAGTGTAGTGCGTAAACTCGTCCGTGACGATTTCGTCCGTCGTGCGTGGCGTCGCCTCGTGTGCAGATATTACGGATCGCGCCGATATGTTTTTACGCAGGGCAGCGAAGGGAAGAGGAGCATCCCATTACTCACCCCGCGTCCTCCTCCTCCTCGCTCTCCTTTCGCTTCTCCGTCGCTCCGCTAATTTGCATTCGTTCGCCGTTCGTTCTAATTCTAACGTTTGCTTGTTTGCATTCCCGGCGGTTGTGGAGGAACGCAAGTGGGTTAATAGAAGATGCGCGCGCCATCTACGATTGACGAAGCCATGGCGTACGACGGCTCCACTATCCTAACCTCTATTCTAACCTTAAAACAGCAATTATTAGAGTCGCAATGGAAAATCGAAATTTACACGTTGCAAGCAAATGCCCCGACCGGCCAGGAGCGCCGCTTTCCGCGCCGCCCTCTCCGGCGCGTGCAAAATGTATTCGGCGCGCAAACAAAACCTCTTCCGAGGGCGGTCCGAGTGTTTGCACGCCGCCGCTCGCGCGCATTTCCATTACGAGCGCGCCGCCGTCGAGATGGTCAGCGCGCGGCGGGCGAAATTATTAATTAACAAATGTGTAATGGAGATATGTGGGGAGACGCGGGGCGCAATATTTACTCGATAAACAAACAATAATGTTTGCGATGTTCTACACCTACCGCCATCTGTTGGGGAGGAGGATTTCATGGTCGGGAATTTGTTTGCTCCTGTTTCGAAACACGTCAACCACCACTAGATGGAACTAGACGCAGAGCTATCGCCATCTGGTGGGAATTGCTTGAAGCCTGCGCACTTCGTCTTAAAAATCATAGATGGCGTTGCAGAAGCGACGCCTGCAACGATCGAGCTAATTGGCGGTCACCAACCGGTAGATGGCGTTACTCGGCAATGCGCGCTCGCGTCGACCGGTTCGGCTTCCTTGGTCGGTGCGCGCAAGTGCTTAATTAGTCCGTATAATGTTTATTAATAATGGCAACAGTTCGCGGCGAACCGAATCGGATTTTCGTCCGACTGAGCGCGCTAACGAACTATTATTATTATTTATTTTCTTCCTGCGCCGTCGAGCGTTTTTCGATCCGAGCGCGTTCGGCGCGTTTTGACGATTTCCGTGCGTTTCGCCTGCGCCTCGAAGTTGCGCGTCTCGGGAATGCGTGTAACTCGAGAATTAATTCCGCGTCCTGCAGGCGCTGCGGGCTCTCCTCGGCGCTATCTCGAATTTCGCTCTTCGAATCTCTCGAGTTACGCGCGCGGCGCGCTGTTTGCTCGCCGCCGCGCGCGCAAGACGTTCGACCGAGGCGCGCAGCCTCGGCGAGCGGCGTCGAGTTTTGTTTGCATGAATTTCCGAGCGTGTTTGCGTTACACACATGCATATCGCATGCCGAACAATCGCGCGCGCGTCCGTGTGCCGCGACGGCGGCGCATGCAGACGACGTAAACTCGGGCGCCGGCGCGTCGGTGTGCGCGGAGGTTGGCGCGGAGCGTGTGTGCGCGCACCGCGTTCGGTTCGGTCGGTTCGTGCGCGCGCGCCCGCCGGCGTTCGGAGCCGACGGGCTCTGGGACGCTGGGAGAGCCGTTGGTTGGTCGCCATGGCGACGCCGAGATGCGAGCGGAATCCGGTCGACGACGGCGGCTGGCGCGCGCCGCGCTCTCGGGGCTTCTCGGTGATAAGGAGACGGCGACGTCGACGGACTCTCGGCTGGTCCGTAGTCGGCTGTCAGTCGCGAAGGAAACTAGAAAAAAAGAAGCGTGGAGCGCGAACCGGAGCGCAAAAAGTGATGCGCGCTGACGTCATCTAGCGCCAAAATATCTGTTTGTTTAAGAACTTCAATAACCGACGCCATCTGTCGGGGAATATCTTTAACTGCGTTTCACAGCGCCATCTATGGCCGTAAATGCTTTCCTTCTTGCAACTATTAATTACAAAAAAACATTTCGTTGAACTGGCGCCATCTATCGTCGAATAGTTTACACTGCATGTTCGAGCTCCCATCTAGCGCCAAAATATCAAAAAACTGTTAACTATTAACAATTTCGTTGAACTGGCGCCATCTATCGTCGAATAGTTTTCGCTGCATGTTCGAGCTCCATCTATGGCGAACTTCGTTTCCGTTTTCTTTCGTTCAATTTGTCGATATTGCCCTTGGAGCGTGGCGAGGAAACGTCGCGCGCGAACGTGCACGAAAATTCGTTCGAAAATAAACGCCGACGAAAATGTATTTTTTGTTTGCGCGAATGTTTTGTTTGCCGGGAAAACGTGTTGACACGGAAAACACGACCCGAAACCAGACAAACAAAAACAAAACAACATCGAGGCGGAGGCGGAGCGCGGGAAAAAAAAAGTGGGCGCCGCGCGCGCGCGTGCTTTCGCCGCGGCGGAAAACTTAGGAAATCTTCGGGAAATTCGGAAAACGTTCCGCGCGCGCCCGCCGTTCCCCCGGCGACGAGCGAAGCGCGCGCGGATCGTTCTCGCAACCGGGCGAACATTTAAATAATTACGGCTGAAAATTTAATTTATTAAAATCGCGTGCCGGCTCGAGCGGCGGCGCGCTGGAAATTCGATGGAAATTTCGATCGCGCCCGCGAAAGTAGATCACGCACTCGTCGCGGCAGCAATTAATAATTAATTGCCGCCGCGGCGCGAAAAAAAATAATGTGAATAACAATCACCGCGGCGACGAGGCGACGCGAAAGAAAGCACCCGCTAGTTTCGCGCGCTGCGACTTTCCGGAGTTCGGTTAGGTTCCGGCGAGCGCGAGCGAGACGGACGCGCGCGCCACACTTTCCTATTAAATTTATATGCTAAATTTGGCTAATTAATACAATAAAAAGCCTCGCGCGCGCGCCGGCAAACGCGATGCTTTAATTAATTAAATTAAAATTAAAGCGCCGCACTTTTTTCGCGTGTCGACGATGGTAAAATGGCGCATAGGTGGAGCTAGTGTGTTACAGATTAGGAACATGGTGGAAATATATCTTGCATGAAGTTTCCTGTGGTGTGGCGTTAAAAAGTCATGGGGTAATGATAATAGATGGCGCCATTTACAAAATGGTGTTCAGAATGTTAGAAATTTCTAAAAGTTTGAAGTTTCGAAAATACCAACATTGGTTAGGTCGTGATAGAGGGCGCTATTCGTTGAAAGCATGTCCTGAAACCTTGAAAAATCGATGATTTATCCGTTGTCGATTAAGTCAACTGCAAAATAGGAGTAAAATTAGATCAGGCAACTTTTATAGTAATTTCAAAGAAAAGTAAGGTTAGAGTATCGTAGATGTCGCCATTTGTCATGGTTCCTCGCAAAGTCCCACTGCGTCCTTTACTTTTCTTAGTATTCATCTATCTGCACAGTTGATCACTACCGCAATGACGAATTCCTGATTGCTCCTGACGCCTCAAGGCCCTCTCTCTTGGTAAAAACAGTTTTAATTTATGCGCTAGAGCGCCGCGAAGTTTTTGTGCGACCGCGTTTCCTCCGCGCCAAGGTCGCGCCGATGCAACAAACATGGCGCGCGCGCGCGCGCACTTCTTTTGTTTATAACATTCGCGCCCGACAATGGCGAAAAAGGAATGGCAAAAACGCGGAGCCGGCCCGCCGACAAAGTGATCGCCGCCGTTTTCGCTTCTGACATGTTTACGCGCCGATTGTGCCGATGCGCGCGGAATGTTTTTGTGCGAAATTTTTTTTTCCGCGCGCGCGCGCGGCCTGCAGATTGATCGCGCCGCTGCAGCTCGCGACTCTCAAGGATATCGATGATTGCGATCGTTATTATTATTGTTGTTATTATTCCGCCGCGCCGCACGTTTTCGCGCCTCCGGGCGCGATAATTATTTCTATCCGAGCGCGCGCGCGATTTTATAAGAAAATAGGAAAGTTGCGCGCGCTAAAAATGTATGCTAAATTCGTTTTATCGCCGTGTTTTTGTTTCAGAAATTACATCACACGTCATAAACAGCGCCGGCCGAGCGGCGAGCGCGAAGATGAAGTGCGAAAGAAACAAGAAGGTGACGACCTTGACGACTCGTTTCACCGTTAATCGCTAAATGTGACGCCGGAACGCCGCAAAAACTCGCCCAGCTCGATACCCGGCTGTAGATGGCGCTGGCCGCCATGTCTAGGTAGGTTAATTCGCCGTTATTCGGCACCAAAGTGGTCGCAGGTGGCGCTACTCGTCGCGCTTGCGATTTCCACTCCGCCAAATAGATGTCGCCAGTTTCGGCGGGTGGCGCTTGTTCCGGCAGTTTATTTAGTTTGTTTATCTCGCATTAATTACGCGCTTGTTCCGCAATTCGCGCTAGCTCGTAATGACGTTTCGGCCAACGTTGCAAGCGATTTCCAGTCGAACTCGACGAATTTCAAGTTGATTCGTAATTAATCGAATTTCCGTCCCGGCGAAATTAACGGCGACTAGCGCGCGCTGATTAGAACGTTTTGTGCGCGATTAAACTCATTCGCTGATTTATTCCCAACTTTTTCGCGCGCGCGCGCTCTTCGGCGCAGATAAATTAGTTTTCGGCGCGTTCGCGGTGCGCCGTCTGCGCGGGCGCGCGTCGAAGTAGAATTTAATTTCGACGCCGCGTTCGTAATAAATGCGAAACTATCGCCGACCCTAACCCTAAAACATAATGGCGCCGTTGGAATTTCATTTCGGCGGCCATTAATATTGATCCCGGGGCGCGCGCGCTCGTCAATATCGCAAAATTACTCGCGCGGAGGGCGCGAAATTAAGTCGAGGGCAAAGTTTCTTAGGCGCGGAGCGTTAAAAATTGGCTAAGGAGTATTGGAAATGAGCAAAGTGGCGGAGGGACCGAGTACTCAACGGTTAGACAGGGTTAGGTTGACTTTTTTGCTAGGTAGAAACGCAATTAACACGGCAATAGGCGCGCACGTGGTCAAAAGGACCACGCAGTTATAGGCCAATAACTCTTAAACCATTCGTCAGAAACGATTCGACAAAAGTAACAAATAAAGTAGGATGGCCCATTGAAAGGTATCTGGAGTTTCAAATTTCCAAAGCGAAAAATGTAAGAGTTTTCCTATGCCGGAAAAAGTTCGACCCAAATCGTCAGTAATTGTTGATTTTACGTCCTGGAAGATAGGCTAAATAAAATAAAACTAGGTTGGAAATCACTGGTGTTTAAGAAGATGGCGTCTGACATATACGATATAAGACAAAATGAGGCTAGATGGCGCTATTTCTCAAATTAAATTTAAAAAACTCCAAAATCCGTTGGTTCCACATAGGCAAAACTGTAAATAGAAGTAAAATAAGTTTAGAAAACACAGCGGATTGACGAAACTTAAAAAAACAACCGAAAAGCGCCCAAAAGTTGGTTCGAAATTAAGTTAAGTAAGTCCGAGTGGAAGGAACGCACAAACGCGCATTCCCATTCCCATTTCCAGCCGTGGAACAGCTGTAAGAGCACGTGAGTTATCGACAACGGCGCTCATTGTAAATTGCCGCTAACTGCGGCCGCGCAACTCGAAATAAATAGGTGCGCGCCGGTCTCGCGGGCGTAAACAACGTGCGAACATCTGAATATCTAAAAGAGGAACGGCGCGCACAGCGCGCGTACCCATGCCCTACACGCCGCGCCGAACAATCGAACATCCGTTCCGCCGTCCTTCGCCCGTCGCTCTCCGCAGCTACCGGACGGATGACCATAGATGGCGCTGCACCAGATACTAGACGTTCGATTAATTGCGAAACGAATGACAATTGCGGCGGAACGGCCGAGGCAGGTGCGCATCGAAACAATGACGACACAAACGGCGCAATAAAATAAATCGTCGTATATTATCATTTCATTTAATAGTCTTACACGTCTCGTCGCGTCGGCGCCGCCATCGCCTATAAATAGTCATAATATTCATCCGTATCAATGTACAATATCAACAATGAGCAATTAGGTATCGTGCGTCGTCTTCGTGTCCGCGTCGTGTCGTTCCCACGACCGCCGAAACCTCCCCGCCCTCCGCCGACCGTGCGGACCGGCTCGAGGCCAATTAAACTTTTAAACAATTTACAAATATTTTACAGGTATTTTACAGTACGAGTACAATGCGATAGAAACGCGGCCGGCGAATCGAATGCCCGCGAAACCTGCCTTCCCGCGCGCGGGGCGATTTCGTCGCCTCGTTAACTGATAAACAAACACGCTCGGCGCGTAAACGAATTAGAGACCAAACAAAGCGCGAATAAAAACGCGCGCCGCCGCCCGAAACTGCAGCGCAAATAAACGCCGCCGCCGCCGCGAGGCGAGAATTGATCGCGGCGCATCCCCGGGATGCGCGCTCGCACGCGCGGCCGCGGAAAAAAAATGCAGAAAAATTAAACGCGCGCGCTCGCGCGCCGGGGCGTTAATTACGGCTCGCCACTCGCGACGCTCAATTATGACCAATTTCGCCCCGGTCGATTCCATTAATTAAAAACGCTCGAAAAAATGACGCGACAATTACGACCGGTGCGCGCCGACGGTAATTAATTCGTCACGCCGAGCGCCTCCACCATTTTTTTTTGCGCCGCGTCGACTACTCGGCGATTTGCGCAATTCGCGATGTGCAATTCACGCGCGCGTCGTCGCCGTTGTTGTCGTCGTCGCCGCCGTCGCCGACGTTGCGTTGCGAAATTCGTAATCTTATCACTTATCAGTCTTGTTTCGCCGACGACGCACCGGGCGTTTCGCGAATTCCTGAGTCGAAATGAAGTCAGCGGTTCTCGGCGACGCAAGCGGATTCGATCGGAGGCAGTGTCCGCCGCAGGGCGTTCCGACGAATTCGATTTGAACTAATTGTTTTAATTCGCTGGCGCCGCGCCCAGCGCGCGCGAGGCTGGCAGTCGAAACGGTCTGCTCCCGATTGCGTCCTTGAGGAGCGTCTTCGTTAGTTTTCCGCGTTGCTGAATAAATAACGTCGTTATGTACAAGATTGACGGTAACTATCCCTTCGTGTTCACTTCTCCACGGTACGCGGCGGGAATACATAATGTCCTCTCGTGTCCGCGTCGATATCTTTTTGGTAAAGCGCGCCGTTCTGGTTCTTATCACTGAGCTCGGCACAACAAGAGGCGCACGTGGTCGGCTGGTCGCCGCTCGCTGGGCGCTCGCGTTTCGAGGTTATGCGCGCGCGCGCGCGCGCGTCCCGGCGCTCCGGCCTCACCGAGCGTCCATGCTCGACTCGCTGTGCGACTCCGACGAGGAGCTGCTCGTGTTGGCGGCGTTGTCCTGCGGCCCCTTCGCCGCCTTCGGCTTGTACTCGGTGATGACGACGGTGACGCTGTTCACGGTGACCTCGCGCGTCTGCGCCGTGCTGCGGTCGACGTTCTTCAGGCGCGCCGGATGGCGGCGCTTCTTCAGCGCGCGCTTGTCCTTGCCGCCGAGGCCGCGCTGGTGGCGGCCGGCGGGCGGCGGCGGGTGCGCGCTCGTCGCCGCCGGCAGGAACTGGCTGGCGACCTGCTGCGCCACCAGCTGCGGATTGATGCGCGGCTTGCGCGTCGACGTGCCCTTGCGCACGTCGCACATGAGGCACTTGAACGCCTCGGCGTTGTTGCGGTACGTGCACACGCTGCAGTCCCAGAAGTTGTCCTCGAGCGCGGCCTTTGCCTGCCGCTTGGTGCGGCGCATCGGCGACGACTTCTTGTGGTCCATGGAGAGGCGGCGACGCTGCGGCTGGCGCGGTTCGACACTACGGGCACTGGCGGCGGACCGGCGCGCGAGCACTCCGGCGACGAGGGGCGGCCGTGCGTCAGCGGACGGCGTCGGCGGCGACGTGCATCGCTACGACGAGGCGCATCTTCGCGAGCGCGGCGTTTCGGCGTCGTGTCGTCGCGAGCGGGCGGCCATTTTTCGGCTTGTGGCGCGCGCCGCGTCGAGGCACGGTCCCCTCCAGTTGGAACTCCCAGGCTTGGCGTTGCCAAACTTCCCGGCGCGCGTTTCCAGCCGATTCGCATCGAAACGGGTTGGAAAAGCAGCGAAAACTCCGACGATTTTTACACTTTACCTCTTTACAAATACAACCAACGATATTTCCTCGTCCCAATCGCTTAAAAAGCCTTGCTTTTCTGAAAAAATTCAAAATAATTTCTCAACTTGCCGCGCTACGTTGTCGGTTGTCCTCGGCACTAGAAGCAGTCCATTCACAGCTCTCCCATCTCGCTCCCACCTTCGCGAATCCCGACGCTCCCTCCTCTTTGCCACTGGCGCGCACGGAAACAGCGTTCGCGTTCTCCGTTCCTCTGCCGTCCGCTCCGGCCCGCAGTCGCCGCACTCCTTCCACCGGCGTCGGCGGTCCGTCGCGATCCGGCGGCGTGCGGCGCGCGGCACGGCACCCGCACACGCATTTACGTATTTACGAATAAATCACAAGCGCTTGTTTTTATTTATCATCGGCGCTGGCCGTCGCTGAGCGTTTATTGCCCACTAGTCGCGTGATTTATCGCGCGCCTGTTTGTTTAACATTCGCGCGATCTTCCCAAACAACTTTTGCCGCTCCGCCACTTTCGATTGGTCCGAAATCGATCGGGCGCGTTTATTTCTCAATTCGCGACGAGCGCCGAGAGAGCGAATTTGGCAAATGGGACATTAGGAAAATGGGAAATGCGCGACGGCGCGCGTTCGCATAGAACGCGGTAATCCAGTTCGTAATTAGTCGCGATGATGCCGGTCGATGTTGATGGCAATTTTCGATTGTTTATGCAAAGTTAATTTCATCTGTCCGCCGCCGCCGCCGAACGTGCGATTGGACCGGCATGATGATAACGCGCGCGTCGCGCATGACGGACGCGCGATCGCGGCGTGTGCATGATCTGGGGAGCGGGAGGTGGGGATGCGACTGTCACAACTGTCACTGCAAGCGCGTCTAGTCGAGACGAGGCAAAAAGTGTTTTTCGGTGTTTTTGTGTGTCGGATGGCGTGTTGTGCGCGAGCGGGTTGCATGCTTGAAAACTCGCCGAGCGCACCGACGCCCAACTGTCCAAGTCGAGCCGAGCGAGGAGAGAAAAAAAAGGAAGAAAGAAACGTCCGTGGAGTCGGAGCGGTGCGCACGTACGTTGCGTGCGCTCGGCGCTCGGCGTGCACGGCAAAGAATTCGAAATGAAGAACGCGACGCCGACGCGTCGGAACCCCTCGCGAATGCAGGTTGCAGGTTGCGCGCCGCACGCGATCTTCTCTGCCCGATGGTTGGGGCCTGGCAACCGGCGTCTGGCGCACGGTCGAATCCGATATCGCCGCGCGCATGCGCGCCGATGACTTCATCGCGCGACGCTTTTGTTTGTTTCGCATTTTTCCGGAATGGAAGAATGCGTTTCGGCGAACAAGTGCATTGCGAAGGCGCGCGGTTGAGTCATAACCTCAATCCGAAGGCCGCGCGCCGGCGTTGCAACAATCGATCATGGACCATCACGACCCGTCGCGCCCGGTCATTATGACTTCTCGGGACGCGGCGCGGCGTTCGCTTTCACGGCGACGCTTTCGCTACGCGCGTTGTCCTACGTCTAGCGCGCACAATGTCTCTCTCGGTAGGGCCGGCGGGCTCGAAAACCGCGGCGGTAATCGAATTCTTTGTGGAGGCGCAGGTAGTTTTGAGCGCCAGACACGACACAAAAAGAAGACGACTTCGAAATCGAGCAGAGCGCGCCGGAGATGCGCGCACCGAAAAAGGAGATGCGGAGGAAACAAAAAACGCACCGAAAATGCGCTCTCGCTCGCTCCGCGCTCGCCGCGCTTCTCGGAAGACGGCGGCGCGCCGAGTGCGGTAACTTTTTCTCATCCACTCGACGATTCCCGGAATTCGAGCGTGGACTTTCGGTCGCGGACGCGCCGCGCTTTTCAGATATTATCGAATTGTGGATTTGGGCCCGGATTTGGGCGAGCATTAAAGATTCATTAGCGCGGCGCGTCGGCCGCGGAGGCCCGGAGACGTCCGGCAGTCAGTCGCTCGCTCTTCCTGGGGCTCCGAGAAAGCCAGAAATCCACGTCGACGTCAAAGTCTAGCCGGCGACGTGCACGCACATCGCGGCGGACGGGCGGCCGGAGTGGGCTCGGCGGTTGGGGCAACCGCCCTGCCACCCCTCGCCGCGAGCGGAACAATATCCAAGCCGCACCGACGGCCTGCCAGCCAAGATTGCGCCGCGGCGCGCGCTCGCCGTGCCTGCGAAGACACAAACCGAACCCATGTAACTGTCACGCGTGACAGCGCCTTGTGGGGGAGACTCTGACGTCGCAGCCGCGCCGATATGAATATCGTATGACGGCGGGAAATAATTTATCGTGTGAATCGCGGGGTTTCAAGAAATTCGCCCAAGTTTTACGGCTATTAAAATTTGGCGGGGAATTTCTCAGCTACCAAAATGGCGGCGCATTTGGGTATCTGTTTGGTAAATGCGGATGACAGATGGCGCCGGTGGTTTTGCGTCGCCGCCACCGCAAAGCGCGACACGACCGCAGCGTTTCGGACCGTGGGCGCTTGCGGTAACATCGGTCGGTGACAAGCGACGAATAAATTTCGCGCGAAAAACGCGCGATTTTCTCGCGCCGGAATTTTCCGCTCCCGATTCTTGGTGGCAACGATGGCGGCGCTAATGAGCCGCGTTCGGGCAGACATTGAACAGCGATATTCGCTCATTAGCGCCGGCCGAATTCATTCTCCTCCCGCTCCTTTTCGACGACGACTTTTCTCTGCTGCTTTGATGCCCTTCCAGCGGAAAAGAGCGGTCGACGTAAAATGCGGAAACGAACCGAAAGAATCCGAATTAGCGCCGAGACGACAAACAAAAGACGCTGAAAACTATCGTCGCTCATTGATTGCCGATGCGCGCGCGTTCCGGCCGGAATTTGATTAAGTCCCATTCGTTCGCGCAGGTAATGATTTAATTCGATTAAAACTCGGCGATTGGGCGCGGAGTTCTCGAAGAGTTCTCGACGAAAGCTGCGTTTAGGGAATTTAAAGGAGTTTGCAGAGATTCCTGGCGATTTTTTCAGAGACGCGCGTTTCGTCGAGTTTTTCGCTCGGGAGAGGCGGGCAATTGCGTAAGTAGGCCTACCGGCTTACGGGCTGGCGTGACGAAACGGTGGCGGTCGAATTATAGCCATCGCCGCGCGGGGGCCCGCGCGTAATTGATAGTTTATTCCGTATCATTATCGCGGAGCGTTGTGTTGGTTTTTTTCCTTCTTCGCTCCGCTCGCCGCCGCTATTAGGCCACGCACGCCGCGCCGCTGCGCGTAATAACTGCGAGCGGCGAGTTGCGTCGGGAAGTCTAGGTAAACACTCGCACTCCTTTTCCCGCTCGGTTTTTCCTGCGCCAGATTTCGGGATAAAAACGCCGCGCGCGATTGGCGATTGCGCTATATTAAGGCAACGCGCGGTCCGCGACGGCGGCGAATGGCGAAATGCATTAATTACGCGCCCGGGCAGGATATAGTCATGAAAGCACTTCCGTCTTGCGTATAAAATATAAATACGGCGGCGGCGCGCCGCGCGACAATAATAATTTCGATTTCGTTACGAGTGCAGTTCGTCAACAAACATTTTAAGGGTTTCGGCTTTGTTTTTGGTCTTTTTTCAATCTTTGTATTTCTCATGTTGTTAGTGATTTTATAGGATTTTTGGTCTTCAGTAATTCTGGTAACTTTTTTGGTTACCTTTTGGTGATTTTTCTTGGATGGTATATATATACTGATAGTGATTTTCTAGGGTTTTTTGTGGTGTAACTTACTGAGTAACTTGGTTTTCGTAGTTTTCCAATGATAGTTTATGATTTTTCATGGTTTTGGGGATTTTAGTAATTTTGCAATGTTGATATAGGGATTTCCTACGCTTTATCGATGCAAATTTTAGTAAACAACCTTGCCGCGTTTCCAGTTACTTTAGTAACTTTACTTTCAGGCTTTTTGGTAACATTAATGGGTTTTCAGTATATTTCAGTAAATTTTCGGTTATATGTAAGGATTTTGGTGATTTTTCTTGGTTACTAGTTGCTAGGTAACTTCTAAAGATATTTTATGATTTTTAGGTGCTTTTACAGTTTTTTTTTCAACACTTTTTATTGATTTGACGATCCTAGTAATTTTCAATGTTAGCGTTTAGTGTAGTTAAGGATTTTCAACGTTTTTTCGACGTAAATTTCTGGTAAACAACTTTGCCGCGTTTCTAGTTACTTTGGTAACTTTACTTTTAGGGTTTTTGGTAATTTTTAATGGTTTTCGGTACATAAGGATTTTGGTGATTTTTCTTGGTTGGTATCAAATGCTATTAGTGACTGCGGATTTTGAGGTGTAATTTCCTAGAAAAGAATCTTTTCGTACATTTTCAAAAGATATTTGATGACTTTTATGAGTTTTTATAGTTTCTCCAACACATTTGATAATTTCAATGATTTTCCACGTTTTTTTTTTCGCTGTAAGTTTATAGCTTTGGTAAATTTATGAATTTGGTAACTTATCTAGTGATATTTAGCAAACGGTGTTAGTAATGTTTTCCGTGCGACTTGCCGGACAGCGATGGAAACGAACGGAACGCCCGTCCGAAACGGGAAAAACCGCCGGCGCAGCGGCGTATCGAGGACGTCGCCGGCGACGACGACGACGGCGACGGACGCGCGCGCGGCCGGCGCGCGAGAGATATTAAAGTGGCACATTTGATACCGACGCGGCGCGCCGGCGATATCTGCTTTAGTCAGTCAAGTGAAACGATCCGATGAACCGTATCGCGCAGCGGCAGCGGCGGCCTGGCGGCAGGCGGCGCAGCGCGGAGGCCCTGGACCAGCGCCAGTCTCGCGGCGCGCCGACGACGGCGGACGACGACGGCGACGGCGACTGGGGCCTACGGACTCCGCCGCGCGGCTCTCCGACTCTCTCGCGTGCGTGCGCCGCGCGTCGCACACATGAGATCACACGCGCGCGGCGCGCACACCACGCTCCGCCGGCCACAGGTTCTTTTCCCTCGTAATTTGCATGCGTCGCGCCGCCGTTCAGAAGAAAACCGCCGATTTCGCGACGCCGCGACGCGCCGCCTACCTTCGCTCGCGACCTAACCTCGAAAACGCGACGTTTCCAGGGCGCGCGCGCGCGGCGCCGACTCCGGGTCGATAGATGGCGCTGCCGCGATTATGCATGTCCCGGCGAAAAAGTGCGCGGCGATGGTCTCGCCGATATATAACGCGCGCATGCGATGACGCCGTGACGCGGGCCCGGCTCTCTCGGCCGGCTGCCAGGCCCCGCTTTTCTTAGCCGCCGCGTTTTGCTTTTTATTATTTTTCACGTTCGCCTGTTTTTTTTTTATTCTTCCGACGAGCGCGCCTGGTTCTTGAGACCCGTCCGGCCGTCAGGTACGCACACGCGCATGCAAATGAGCGCGCGGCCCACCAACACGCGCGCGTCCATGAATCTAAATCAGGAAATATGCATAAACGGAAATATGCCGGCGCGCACTCGGCGCGCTCGCGTGCGTGCGGCCGGCCGGCCGAGGGGAAACGACGATTGGAAATGCTTCGACGGCCCGGCCGGTGGATGGCGCCACGCCGTCGCCTCCGTCGGGCCGAAATTCAATTCGAATCCCGCGCCCTGCAGCTATATTTTTATTCGCTGCTACATATTTATAACGCGTCCATCGAAGCGCATGCATTAGACATTGGCGCGGCCGCGCCGCGCGCGCTTCGCGGCGGCGGTCGTGATTCAGGCGACCCACTGTGCTGTCGCCATGGCAACCTGAATTATAATTTGTATTGGAATTATTATTATTATTATTATTCGTGCGTGGACGTGGGCTCGCGACGGAATTTATTTATATCTTCGTTCTCGTTAGTTTTCCCCTCGGCGTTTTCGTCGAAAAATCACCGGAGCAGTGACTTTCTGGTGGTTTTCGTCATAATGTTCGCCGCGCCTCGGATTTGATGTCGATGAAATCGAAGTTAATTGATTTTTGGTACGCTTGAGTGTTTCGCCTGGGACAAAAGCGTGAACGACGTTAGGAATTGCAGGAATTTGCGAACGTTTTGCGCGTAAACAAAGGAGAATTGGGTGTGGGCATGAATATAGGCAGCACGTCATACGTCACTCGCGGAATGAGCGTTGATGGTGCTTCGTCGTTCGGCGAACGCTCGCCAGAGTGCGTACGTACGTCACTGGAAAGTGGGAGGGGGACTGCGAGGTGGATTGTGAAGTGGCAGTTTTTAGTTCGCGGCGCAAATATAGGTTAGCATTGCGGCCACCTTACTAGTTGCGCGGTTTTATCCGCGTTCGGCTGAAAAGCTGATTAATCGCCGAGGGGGGAAAAAGTGCGCGCCGGAATTATGATGTTCAAGCGCAGTGTGATTTATTGTGTGTGTGTTGTTTGGAGGAGCACAGCCCGATGCAATTTTCATCCAGCACGCTGCTCCGCTCTCCTCTCTTCTGTCTTCCGTCCTCGTTCCTCGCGTTCCCCTCCTCGCTCTCTCTCTCTCTCGCCGCCACGTCGGGAGCCAGCGCGCGCCGCGTCACGACGACAAGTCGGGTTCGTTTTCGTTCCGTTCGCGCGACGGGAATGGAACGAGGGAACGCGCGCAATATGCAAAGGAAGCAACTTGTTGCTTCACGGCGCTCGCGCCCAACGCCGGGCGTCGATGACAAACGAACGGCGCGCCGGCGACGCGCTGGCCGGGAGAGGAAAAAGTTTATCATCGGGTGCCGGCGGCGCCCGGCCATGGCGGATTGTGTGACGCTCCGGCGTCGCCGCGCGAAACAACGCAGTTTTCGGATGTCGCGAATCGCACGGCACCGGACGGCCGCGCGACGCGCGAGCGCATGATCTGGACGCGCGAGAGGCACGGCCGGCCGGCCGGTGGTTCGCGTGGCCTTGAGTGCCAATTATTTTTTTTATTGCGGTAAGTGGATTACACATTGCCGCTGCCGCTGGTGGCGAGGAGTGGAGATGATTAACAGTGCAGACGTCACGTCATAAGGAGCGAGGAGTAACTCGCAGGAAACGAACTTTCTGCAGTGTTTTTAGTACTTTCAGTAACTCTTCTAGTGACGTTTTAGGGTTTTAAGTGTTATTACTGAGTTTGCAGCCGTTTTTGCGAACTTTTTTAGGGATTTCAGTGATTTATGATGTTGGTTTTTAGTATTGTTAGTGATTTTCTAGGGTTTTTTTAAGTGTAACTTTGTAATGACTTACGGGAAAAACGT
>JARRAA010019573.1:0-13247 GCA_030557295.1 Ecitodaemon sp. MM-2014 | reverse complement strand
TAGTTATATAGTTATATAGTTATATAGTTATATAGTTATATAGTTATATAGTTATATAGTTATATAGTTATATAGTTATATAGTTATATAGTTATATATTTATATAGTTTCATTTAATCAATATATAACATACATTTCTTATATTTCAGGAGTATAAGAAATTTTTTTTTATAATATCCCTGTCCAACACGAAAAGATCGATTTCAAAATTCCAACTAATTCTTGTGTATTTTGGTGCGCTGGTGAAGAAACGGCTCAAAATTTTCTACAAATCGAGATCAAAGTTCGGGTTTTGACTATTTTAGGTCATGTTTGGCGTCGATTGTCGAGTGTGTGGCATCAAATGCATGATTAAAGGGAAATAATATTGGCAAATAAAATTGTGCGCAATTAATAAAAGAAATAAGTTGTGCACTTGCTCCAACTGTGCTCTCGGGTCTTTTGACTTAAGTCAGATTGAAGCACGGAGGGAGAACGTTGAGAAGTTCTCCCTCCTTTCCCTCCTACTTTATACTCACTGGTCAGGCAGAGCCGGAGCAAAAAAAAATTCCGTCACATTCCGAGCTCGCGCACCAATTTGCAAAAAATGTCTACAGCAATTGCAGTTCAATTCGAAAATGAAATCGCCATTTCGAACAGATTGGCGTTATGTTAAATTTTCTGTTTAATCGTGTATTTGAAATACAATTTCCTCAAGCACAAACAATCAGAAATCGATGCCAAAAATGACCTGAAATGCCAAAAATGCTAACTTTGACCTCGATTTATAAAAAAACTGATTTTTTACCGGATATAGAATCAGCACAGCAAAATACACCACAATCAGTTCAAAAATGAAACAAAAATCACCAACACTTTTTTGTTGGACAGTGTATTCGCCATGAAACATATAAACAACAACGTTCCACAACGTTTGAGTTAAATTTCGAGTGTATTCCATATTTTAATTTAACAAAATTCCATACAAAATACCATGCCGTACCTAATTTCGTGTTTCATTGGAAGTCTGAATAAGTTCTTTACATTTCAATAAAAAAATTATAAATTGTAATTATAACGCATCTACATTGGTTAAAGAACTAACTCAGACGCAATCCGATGTTGCAAACTCACTAGCAGTTGATCTCACAACAGTTTCGAAAAGTCTGACGATATTAAGCGTCTTGGCATAGGTGAACAACAGCAACCCCGCTCGGCCGCATT
This sequence comes from Ecitodaemon sp. MM-2014, assembly GCA_030557295.1. Taxonomy (NCBI): domain Eukaryota; kingdom Metazoa; phylum Arthropoda; class Insecta; order Coleoptera; family Staphylinidae; genus Ecitodaemon; species Ecitodaemon sp. MM-2014. The sequence continues at coordinate 12,044 of JARRAA010019573.1, read as the reverse complement.
CCGCTTCACCGGTCTACACATATCTGAAAACGTTGAAATGAGTATTTCCCAGATATTGCGCCTTCTGATTAATACTTATTTTGATGGATGACTAGCGATCGGGCTGTGCAGCACCTCACGACGTATGAAGAAACGAAAAAAAATACATCGATTCGCGCATAGCCGCAAAAATTAGGATTTTATCTGCGTGGAATTCAAATGCTGCCCGAATGATAGAGAAATATGTCTCAATTGATGGGTAATATTTTAATTGATTTGCTTTCTTTATTATTTTTGTTAAATTATGGATTTACTGGCCGGAATTTCAATTGCCATACTTGCCGCACTACCCAATCTACCCTGCTCTACCCTACATACATGGCTCCTGTGTTAAACTCGAAACCGCATCCACATCCGTCTGTTGTTTAATATGAAAGTGCAGGGAAATCATGGAATATCTCCAGTCGTGAAATTGAATTTAACATTTTTTCCTTTTTGCAATTTTCATTCGCCCAGAATTCACCAACATACGCGCGCATGCCACTGTTACAATCTTCGCGCGCACTATAATCGAAAACATGGCTTCTCCGCATCGCATTGTCGCCGAGCACCGCGCCGAAGAAGTGCCGAAGCGGCGGCGCCGGAAGAAATTCTCCAAGGCATATTGCTCAGTATTTATTGTATGCATATACATATTCCCGCATTATCAGATTATCCCGTCGGATACTTTCGCGCGGAATCCATTACCCCGCGCCATTTCCCTTTTTTCATTTTCATTTTCGCGCCTTTTGTGCCGCCGCCGCCCGGCTGACTTGCCAGGGGAGCAGCGCCAGCGTCTCGCCGGCGGCCGGCTGCCGTGTTCTGCTCTATTTTAAACACGAAGGGATGGAACGCAGTCGCCCCGCGACCGGAGGAGGCCAACATGAAAAAAAGAACAACAACAAGATAACGCTCGCGTATGTGCGCACCGAGCGAACATTCGGCGTGTCGTCGCTGAGGAATGACATGCAAAACGTCGTAAAATCGAATGGTTATGCCTTAACTCCGCACCCAACGGCAATAGCGACGACAACGGCAAGGACACAAGAGGATGACACCGCTTTGAGAACGGCGCTTCCTAATTTTTTTGTAACCCAATAAAGGGCTTGAAAATTCGTAATTAAATTGCATTAAATCGCTAGCTCTCGTTCGTTTTTATTGTCAACCGTTTTGGGCATTCTTGTTAGCCGAAGTCGTGCGGAGGATCGATTTAACTTAACAAGACATTCACATGAATTAATTGGGACGGCAAAAGTGTTACAACTTTAACTCTTGTTTTTATCAAGCCTAACTCTCCAATTTCCCCTTTGTTCGCGTTTCCCGTTCGGCCGTAAGCCGGCGCCGATCCGCAGTGGATTTTACATCGGCCGCCGGCCGCGCCGCGCCGCCGTCGCGGCGAACGGAAAACTTTCGAAGAATAAATTAAGCGCACCAAGTTGCTAAGAGATATCGGTTTTCTTTAACTGATTAGAGCCCGCCCGAAAGTGTAATAACTCAATCCGTCCTTTAATTCCGCGAATCGCGCAGATAGACGCGATTGTGCCGGGGCGGCAAAGCCGGGCGATTTGTTTTTGTTGCTCTCGCGCGCTTGGTTTTTTTTTTCTTCGCGTCTCCCGACTCGAAAGGACCGCGTCGAATTGTATGTACTTAGTCGGGCGTGCGACATTGCGGGCGCCATATTTATGACGGCGGATGAACATAACAAGCAGCGCGGAATCGGCAAACAAATGTCTATTGCTACCGTCGGCGTCGGCGTCGTTTTCTAGGACTCCGGCTGGCTGGAAAGTCGTCCGCGCTCCGCTATGAATCTAATCCGCGGCCCGCGTCGCTCCGACAAGATTTCGCCGTCCCGTTTCGGTTTCCACTCGGTGCCGGCCTGAGTTATAAAGGCATCAGACGGCGAGGACGAAAAAAAAATAGTACGTATGCGCAGAATGTTAAGCCATTCAAAAGCCATTAGGTCGTTATGAAAAGCTCCGATTTTCCGGCGAATATACATAAAAAATTCGAAACAGCACACGCGCTACGCGAAAGCCTTCCCGCCTTCCCGCCATGTGGATATCTATATCTGGGCATCTCCGCTGAACTTGAGCTCTCACTTCGGCCGAGCTGATGCGCTCTGCGCTGATGGTTGCTGACGAAAATGTTAGTTTGGCAGTGCCGGATTTTCGTATAATCTCCGATAGATTTTTCGGGGATGCGGTGCAGAAACTCAGATATCTATTGATGGCGTTCGGACGTCACTCCAAAGATGATAGTCACCGTAACAACTTAGGAAGTACATCTCGTTATGGCAGTCTAGAGCCCGATGTAGGCCGACGATGACCTCTTAACTCGGGTCCACGGCGCGCCGTCCTGCAGTGAGCAGTTAAGTGGAGCCTCCTAACAACATCGGCGGGACACGACCGCACGCCGACCGCCACAATTCCGCGCAATTCCAACTCGATTCCCGAGCACCGCCATCGCGCGCCTCACACCCCCGCGTCGGGGATGCGTCGCGCCAAACGTGTCGATTTGTGTGTGCGCTTGATAGTCTGCGAACCCGACACAATTTGCCGCGGCGCTCCTTCGTGGGTCCTCGCGACGCGGCCGGGAGAGGACCGAGGAATGGCGGACGTGCTCGGATCGACTTTGGTATTGTTTTATGAGTTAAGGAAGTGACGTGCGCGCTTCCGCTGGGGCGAATCTGTTGGGATCACGGATCCAGAGGCATATTGCTTAGTTTTTTCGGATCACAGCGGGATAGTTCTCTCTAAAATTGGATTTTCGAGCAAGCTGAAAATATCGATTTATAACGATGCCATTTTCCCGACGATGTAGTTGCAGCGAAAACACAGCTTTGTATATTTATGCGTTTAGCGTTAACGCAGAGCTCATATTTATAGCCGTAAGAGGAATTTACTAAATTCACCTAACAATAGCCGAGCTTTGCGTTGCTGTAATTTGTCTGCAAATATTCCCACGCACGTATAAATATAAACAATGGCAGTAAGTTATCCTGGCGCTCGCCCACCGGGCCGGGGGAAACGGCGAAAGGAAACGTGGAAAACGAGTCAAAGTTATGGAATTCGCGACGTGCGGACGGGGGCCGCTTCATTCCCGACGTCAACACAATAATCGTAATTTTCCGTCGCACAACATCCGGTCGAAACGCCCGACGCTCTCGACACAATGAGACACGATCGTAAAACGATCTCGAATAACTTGCCACGCCGACGTGTCGTTTATGAGTTTTTCATATTGTTCCAATGCGGCGCATAAGGCGCGTATAGGGATGCGATATTGAAACCATACTAGAATCGAAAGACTTTTTCCGATATTAGTAAGTATCGATACCAAAGGTGGGACCATTAAACAATAAATAAAAATTTATTATGAAGATCCACAACAAGCGCAAAGAGGTATGTACACCAAAAAAAAAACTATATTTTTTCAGTGCAAGCAGTGCGTAAAATAGCACTTTTTTACAACTTCGTGGAGTGAAGTGCCAAAAACAGTTTTTGTGTGGAATTTTACTGCACTATTTTATTCAGAAGAAACCTGCTGTTGAAGTACACAGAAATCTTGTGTATACCTATGGTGATCCTACTCTGTTGAAAAGAGCATGCAGAGAGTGTGTAATCGCTTTAAAAATGACGGATTTTAATGTCAGGGATAGAGCACGCATTGGTGCACAAAAAAAAGTTTCACAACAACAAATCGGAAACATTATTGGCTGAAGATCCATATCAGACGCAATCCGATGTTGCAAAAATATTACAAGTTGATCTTGCAACAGTTTCGAAAAGTCTGACGGCATTAGACGTCTTGTCATATGTGATGTCATATGCGTCACCGGTCAAAACATATCAGAAAACGTCGAAATGGAAATGTATTTTTCAATTATTTTTGTTAAATTAAGGCTACTTGGATGAAAAGCCGAAAGGACTTATTCACACATCCAATACATTAGTCACATATGTTGGACCGAAACGGTGCGTTATGTAAGTACGCAACTGGTTGTGTTTAGTGTTAAGTTTAGGAACGTTTGAGTCTAAAGATATTAAGTTAGTTGAGAGAATGCGATTGTAAAAGTGCGGCAAGCTGGGTGCCAGATGTCGACGTGCATGAGATTTTTAGCAAATATGGGATGAAAGGGCAGTCATTGCACGAAAACCAAGTGAGAGAGTCGTCGAGTGAATGGGCGAGAGTTTTCGAGATCGAGATTGTTGTTTGGTTTAAGTAGTTTGTCAAATAAACCAGATACGCGCATTTAACTGCTCGCTTTGTTAGCGCTTTGTTATTTTTATTAATTTGTCCGCGAGCGAATACCATCATCGTTCGCAGGTGCTTTTCCGACATATATTTTCTATTATTTAACATTGAGGACAATTTATAGTTATCGTTTAATGTTTAAGAGAAATTACCCGCAACCAGGGTAGAATCGATAAAACCCTTGGACCACTGGACCACTGCGCCTCCGATTAGCATTTAGCACCATTTACCAGTATTGTTATGATGATCATGCTGTTTTAAATACTACTAAATGCAAACCACAGGTCCAGTGGTCGTCTTCGTCGTTCTGCGCTCTAATGGCTGTCGGTTCTATCCCCGGCCGGAGAATTCTTTCCCTATGCTACAATAATAATAACTCAACTTCATTCTATATTGGACTATTGTATCTGCCTCGCATAAATATAACCAATATGTGAATAATAATTTTTTATATTATCAAAAGTTGTCTCAAAATTCTAATTTTTTGGCATTTTGGCGATGCAAAATTCAGAGAAAATCGCCATTTTATGTTGATTATAGCACATAATGTTAATTATCTCGAAAAATGCATAGTGCAGGGAAAGTATGAAATATATACAGATTATCAGTACTGATAAGGGGAGGGAAAGGCATGGGAGTCGCCGATTTGCGTAAATTTTTTTTACAGGCTCCTGGAACCATTTATATAAACCCCTCCTGAGATCTCTTGTTAATGCCCCTTGGTTTTGTTGTTAAAAAATTTTAAAATATTCGTATTTTATATTTCCAATTCGTAAGCCTTGCCATGTTAAGAGTAAGCAAGCTCCCTGTTCAGGTGCACTGGTCCCGGGAGAGCGGGACACTTTACGTTAGAGTATTGGATCTTGGGGATCGATACCAATTTTACTTGGATCGAAAGAAAAGCGTCGATGGTTTAGTCATTTCGGTAACACTTATATGGTATTCTTCCGATCCATTTTACTCATTTGATACAGTTTCGATACCAATACCGACGACGCGATACTGACACGGACGTTAGGTATCGATAATTTTACTTGGATTGCCCCAGACGCGAGACACAATTGCGGCGGCGGCTAGCCGTTCCGGAAAAGTTGGCCGGCCCGCCAAATTAGCAATCTTTGTCTCGCTGCCATCTTCGCCGCCGCCGGACTCGCGGCGCGCGCGCGCCGAATGAAAAGGATCGCGCGATGGAAATGATTTACGACGCGTCGCCATCGACTCGTGCCAAGCAAACGACACTTTAATCTATCATACGAAACCCGGAAACGTGAAATTTCCACGGGGCGATTTATGTGTTTTTTGAATTCAAAAAATTCGATCCGACGCGCGGTCCTGCAAAACTTTTATCTTAAGTAATTGAAATCGCCTCGAAGACGAACAGCACTTGTATCTTGTTTGCGCGCGGCGGGGGCGGAAGTTTATTCAAGAGCGTCGCGGCGGCGAAGTAAACGCGTCGGATCGCGGAATCAGTTCGTTCGGTTTTTCATTATTCGTTCGCGGAGCGCGAGCGGCGCGCAACGTGAGCGGAAAATAATGTCGAATACGTATGCGACGGCAAGCGCGGCGGCGGGCGCCGAGAGCGTTCGCCGTCGATTCGCGGCCTTTCAGAGAAATTGAGTCACTCCGTATCAATCATACTTAACGGATTTCCAATCTTCCGAGGACGTGCGAAGTTAAAGTTGTAAAATATTCCGCCGGTGGGGAGGGGGATCGCCATGCGTGGGCGCTCGCGAAATCAAAACGTTCGTTTTTCTTTGGCGCGGCACGCACGCAATCCCTCTCGCCGCGTTGGCAACAAGCGCCGAGATAGTGCGAGCGAACGGAAATTGCGAGGCGGCGCTCAGAAACGAATTTAAATCAAGCCGTTCCATTTTTTCCTCTCGCGAATAATCCCGAATTGTTCGCGAGAAAAATTCGGAAAGACCTCATTTATTTAAGCCGCCCCGAAACGTCCGATTCGGCCCGAACGGCGCGCCCTCCGGTTGCGTGACGGTACACAATTTAATTGTAAATAGCGCTCACTTTCGCAGGATCCTGATGCCACGTCGTAGCGCCTTCGCGCGTTCTCGGCGGGTTCCTTCGCTCTCGGAGCGCGTAATAAATTTCGCAGGTTTTTCTAGGTCCTCCAAATGATAATACAATCCGAAGTGCACGATGTGCGAATAAAGTTCGGCGCGGCGTCGTCGCCGCCGCTCTTATCAAGTTCGCAACTGTAACCGGATATCTAACCGCGCGCAGGATCGCAGACATTGCCAACCGGAAATCACTCTTTCGCCGTGCGCCGCTCGCAATCGATAGCTCCAATCAAATCGGAGACAACAAATGGGTGCGTGGGAGGGAAAGTAAAAGGAGAGCCAAATTAAGACTTCTTCTAGCAGAAACGATTTTTCCGCTCCGCAATCATTCCATAATTTGATCGCATCGCTCGAAATTGACTTTTTTATATTTTAATTTGATTCCCGCGACGTGCGTTTTTTATGTTTGCCATCGTTCATTTTCGCTCCCCTTGGAGCGGACTAATTGAGCCCTTTTGAGAGCTCGTTCCTCGAGCGAAGAGCTACAATGCGGAATAAAACGCCTATCGGCGTCTGAGTTAACATTCTAAAAAGAAGTTATTGGCCTATAAAAGGGCGGTTTAACGGCGCAGATTGCAGGTTGTTATAAGGGCCGTAACGAGTGCGAGATTAAAATTTCACGACGGGCCCGCCGCGCTTCGGCGCAACTTTAAAGCCGACGCCGAACTCGCGCCGAATTAATAGAAAAATTATTTGCTCCTAATTGAATCGGAAACTTGGTATTATCGTCCCGCGTTCTGCATTCATTACAGATTTGCAAATATTAACCCTTTATGGTTTTCCGCCGGTCGCTCGAGGTTCGCTCGCGCCGCTCGCCTTATCTCATCCTTTGCCCGTCGTTCGCTTCGCCCGGCGTTTGTAAACGAATTAATAAACGCATTATTCCGCTCCGGCATTTCATAAAACGCGAATTGAATAAATGCGGATTTTCCACTTTGCTTTCAGCCGAGTTTAAATTCCATTAAGATTAATATCGACATTAGGAGCGTCGGCTTTTAATGCGCAGCTAGCTGAAGCGTTCTCGCGACTTAGCGCCACCTCGCCGACGCCTTCGTCCGGATGAGATGTTTCTTTTTAATCCGCAAAGTTGAATTGGAGCTGGCCGGCGGGCGAGGTGGACGCGCGAGATGATCTGCAGCCGGAGCCGAAACTACGACTGAAAACACGATGATAATTGAATCGCGACGAACGCGGGGCGCGCAGGACGCGCTGCATTATGACATCCTTTCGCCCCTTTGCGTTCGCCGGCGAGGACAGCGTTGAAACGGACGCTTGTAAAACGGCCGGACGTGCGTGGCATCGCTATTGCCTTATCGCCATTAATTGCCGCACGCAACGCGACTGTAAATATCGTTATTTATTCAGATATTATGAAATTGCACATGGGCTAGGCTGCATGGCGTAAGTGCATTTGAATTATTAATGTTCCTTAATTGCTTCACAATAATTTCGCTATACTCAGGCGAGCAATTCAGCTAACATCCCCTTAAGATGTTGCGTTATGAACAAACATAAAATTTTCTCACCTCCACTTAAAATTACTCAACGATAAACATGGTTGATTTTACACCATTAAATCCATCGCAATCGTTAAGTTGTGACCATGACCGCTCATCTCAATTTCCAATTTTATTTCTCTTGAGACGTCAACAGCGTCTCTTGATAAAATACGACGTCGTAATAATCGGCAAGATGACTTCTTTACCGAACTATTTCCTGCTATCGTTCGCAGCGGTAATAAAATAATGTCAAGAAATTATCGCTGAAAATCGCCGGAGCGCCGGGCGAATAAGGGCGCATCGCAATTAGGATTTTATTGACGTCGTTTTATGCCACGACATAAAGTGCGCAGGTTAAGCGGCCGAGCTAATAGACCCTCTTAGATATAGATTTTCGCGTACCCAGGATGCCTGCGGACGGCTAGAGCGAACGCGGGAAAAACGCATAACAAATTTGCGAGCAAATTCCGCTCAAATTTCGCTCGCTTTTCGATTTCCTGCCAGGGAAATGCCTCATAAGAAGCGTTCGGTTAAAAGAAAAACTTCGAAAATGACTCGCCGGGCGAAAAACCCGAGGAGATGCCAGCCGAGAGGGAACGATGAGTGACTTGTATTTCAAAAGTCGCAACTTCGGCGTAACTTTTTAATGCGATGTTGTGTGCAAAAAGACGGCGGCAGAAACGTCTGCAATGGGAGCAGAAGTTTAGCGATTCCACCTTTCTGCCAACGGTTTAAAACAATTACGAAAGAGTGCACGCCTCGAAATGAGATAAGCTAACGTCGTTTCGTCTATTGTTTCGCATTTTCTTTGTCATTTTACTACCGGCTAATAATGTTGTCGAAAAGTTGGGCGTTTCGTTTTAGGATTTTGCGGTTTATTCTTTCCGGGGCGGCGGAACTGATTTGCGATAGTTTGATTCGAGATGAATGTTGAGAATTGGGATTTGGACGAGTGTATACCTTAGTTTCGGGCGAGCCGGCCGGGGTCGAGCCGGGGAAAGGTGAGATTGTTTGTTCGGCGCGCGCGCGTGGTCCTTGGAGCCGACTCCCCCGACGCTCGGTTGATAATGGTCCTTGCGCACGGAGCGGCCACGGCGTGCAAATAGTGCCGCGGACGCGACGCGCCCTCCAAGAAAATCCATTCGATACGTGTCTGGAAACGAAATCCTTTCGGGGACCGCAACACAATTTGCTTTTATTAAATCGGATAATGAAGCACGAGCGGCACGGAGCGGCGCACGAAACAGAGTCATTTTATTGCGGCCCAATCAATTCGACGGCTATATTCTTTTAATCTTTATACACCTACGCGCGATCGGCAATCGCAATCTATTCCGGCCGTTCTATAAATAGCTTCGCGCGCCGCCAAAGCGAGGAGCCGGCGAACTGCGCGAAGAAGGCGGCGAGCGGCGCGGGGTTTCGGGCCAATTAATGTGATTTTCGAAAGTTTCTGAAAAGCCAGAGCTCCGACGCCCGACGCCGTTCGACGTTATTAGCTCGCGAACACTGCGCGCGCGGCGAGAGCTTATTAAATTTTAATTTGGAAAAACCGGCGCCCAAGAAAAAAGTGCAAAAGGCGCCGGCTCGTGAATGAGCGCTCGCGTCGAAAATGAGAAAGCGATAACCTCGTCCCGAACGCCCCGGGGCCGAGTTAATGGACTTGGAATTTTTACTTTATTGATATTAGAGCGGTAGTTACCCTTGAACCTTCGATATCCGAATAGGTTTATGCAGGCACGTTACGGACGCGCAGTCCCTTTTTTTGCAATTACGTCGCGTTCGCCGCGCAACGGGCCGATCGAAAATTTCACCCTCGACCGCTGCCTGGCCTGCCTAATGAGTTCGTTATATCAGTAGACGCAAACTTTTGCGCGATAATAAATTCGACTCGTTGACGCGCCTAACGATCCGCGCGCGTTCCATACGCAAGCCATGAATGCGCAAAGGGGCCGGATCAAAGGTGCAAATGCAAAAGGCGAAAAATGAGTTCCTACTTCCGGCGGCACTTCCGCACGCAATAAAATTCAATTAGAGCGCAAGTTCGGTTAACCATTAGCGCCAACTTTTAACGACCTGCGAGCGCAAATAAATCGTAAAATAATGCGATAATTTTATAAAGTTCATTAGGCACGCTACGTTCAATCGGATTAATGAAACGCTCGCTGAAATCGCATCAAACGAACTGTGCAACAATCCCGATGCCAATAAACAAGCGAAAATCGTCGCTCCCTTTCGTTAAATTAAACACCGCGCTTCGAAACCGAATAAAAACGTGTTTGTTTATATTTTTCCTTTTGATTTATCTCCGTCCCGTCCGCGGGAGATTTTCGCACGTTCGGGGCGCAGTGAGCGCCGATTAATTCGACAGCATCGAGTGTGCTTCGGGTCCACTACGCCGGTTCGATTCGCCCACTTTAACGTTTCCGCGTCGCCGTGCGCGCGAGCCGAAAGGCCCAAAGCCATACAGCGCAAAATCGACGGGGGTGTGCACGTACGCTAACCCCGCGAGACCAGCTAGTTCGAGGCGAAGCGCACAAATAAGAAACTAGGTTTGCTCAAAGAGCGTCATCGTCTTCTTTGACGTCTCGCCCGCTGCGCCTCCGTGCCTCACGGTGCCTCTTCGACGTTTTTTTTTATTTTCGCTTCTCGCTTTTCGATTTCTCGCGGCTCTCGATTTTTTCAGCGCGCGTCTCGCGTCCGGGAATTTTTTTGCGCAGTTTTTACTCGGGAGCGCAACGCTCCCCGAAGCACATCGCTGATTGGCCAAATGATATTGCTACTTGTATGGATACGGACAATTCGAGCAGAAAGAAAGCCAGTAAGACATGACAATAGACGATGTCTCGAGTTCCTGCAAAGTCTTTGAAATGTTAAAGGCAAAAAGATATTTTTATACCGAAATGCCAATGAAAAGTAAAAAGTAATAAACGTGAGTTACGAGCCGAACGGTCTCATATAAGAATTCCCCAAATTTCGGTAGTAAAAATGCCACCGAGTCGCCGCCAGTGAAACTATTTGTTTTTCTCGGCGCAGGGGTGCGCAAACCCTTGTACTCGATCCATGTTCGATCTTGTAGTGCACAAATGGACCCTTCGCCGGGCGCAGGGATAACTCGCCGCGTGCATATAGCAATAAGAACTTTACGGTTTACATTCTGGTCGTGACCGAAGTAAGTAACCGAAACGGGCACATCGCGGGTCAGCTAAATCGACACGAAATTCGTGGATACGTAGAATATTATTGAATGTTATTGCAGTCGGAGCTTTGCGCTCGCTCGCCCCTAAACCGCGCACATTACACGTCCACATCGTCGTCGAGATTCGGCTTACAGGGGACGCATGCATGCTCGTCCGAGTCGGCGGCGGCGGATCGAGCCCGCGCCGAAAAAGAAACACACTGGAGAGAAAAAAATATCATCGCGGAAAAATTCTGATTTCTCCGTCGCTCGTGTGTTGCATTTAAATCGAATAAAAATGTAAATCGACGCCGCGCCGCGGGACGGCGACCCGCCGCCGCCGGTATCGTGCCGCGCCGCTTGACGCGGGGCGGCGGCCGCGTGTGTACACGCTAAAGTTGAAGATTTAGTTTCGACGCGTACGAGTGAAATACCGCGGAGAGACACTGCCGATATCGGAAGTTATGAATGCATTAAAGGGTCCCGGGACGAGTTCGATTCCATCCCGTCGCGACGCAATGGGGTGCAGCCGACCGTACAACCGCCGCCCGAACCTGCCGCACAATGGTCGTCCCGAGCGGCGATCGCTTGAAAAAAAAGGCGCGGCGAAATGACGCGCGATGCGGACGGGACCGAATCTGTATGCGTAGTCGAGAACTGCCACGTTCGGCATGAATTCCCATCGCCAATGGTTACCAATTAGGCCTGGTTCGCTTTAACAATAATAATGACTATAAAAAATTTTCCTTCAAGTCTAATATGTCCCATTAAAATGTTCTTAAGGTACATTCAACGCTAAATAATTGATTTCATTCGGTCTTGACTTACCGGACGAGGACAGAAAACGCAGAATTTGGTGTATTTTACCTTGAGATTTTAAAGCTATATAAGTGGAGTTTGTTTGTTTAAACATACGAGGATTTCGTATAAATTTACCTAGGAGGTAATGGGTTTAGGTACCTCTCATTATAGGAAGTGTGCAACATTTAGCAAATTTTGCAAATAGGAATATATGTCAAAAAA
>JARRAA010019440.1:0-14314 GCA_030557295.1 Ecitodaemon sp. MM-2014 | reverse complement strand
GTCGTTTCATCCTCGCGTGTGCTATTCGTGCATTGACAATGAGTCAGGAGGCATAATAAAGATAATGACGCATTATCCAAGTGCGTTACTTTGTGCCGGCGTTCTATGTTGCTTTTACTTCGCATTTCATAGTTATTAAACATCAAAGTCGCCATCCTCATTAGTTCATTTTTTGTATTAATCAATCGTTTACTATCCCACAACATGAATTTTCTGAAGTGTCTATTAATATGGGCATCGAATGGGCATGGATCGACGCTATTTCTAACAAAATAAAAATTGCACCTTGAAACTTTTCGCCCATGTATTACAAATAATTGTACCACAATTTCAGCTCCATGAGTCCAGGCAAGAGGTGACTTCTCAGTAGGTGTTTTATGCTTTATAACGTACGACGGATTAACGATCGAAGAATGCGCAGCGTGGGTTTCCACATTTCCCAACGCCGTCTCGATCCGACACGTAGGTATCACGAGTTCAGTGCACACGCAATCAATAGCGATTACATAACTTTGATACGATTAACGCTCGAGAAGTTCAAGCCGAACGACTGATATCAATCTGCACGAGTGCTTTCCTATTATAATGTCACTAGTTATCACTACTATTCAAGAGCGTGGAATGTCATGGGTTCGACATTTTTCAGCGCGCAAAACTTCTCACTCCTCACTTTTACGTTATCTCTAATTGTAGGTGAGCGTTCTAATAATTTATGAATTGCGCATTTGATAATCGCAGGAAAAGCGACAAGCCAAACAAAGCGTTTCATGGGTGGACATAAAAAAAATTATGCGCACGACTGTGGAAATGAGCAAGTATTATTTGCGATTGTGCAGAAAACAGCTGAACCGTCTCGAGCGCGCATTCTCCTTAAGGTTACGCCCAGCTGCGGTGTTACAAAACAATTGTGAGAAACCGGCAACAAGCCGACTAATCGCCATTCATCCGGCGTCATTTTAATTGTATGCACATTTGAATAAAGTCGCACGTCCTTGAACACGCTCAGCTTATGAAACACAAAACAAAAACATGACTCTTTAACCGGCCAATCAAAAAGACGGCTGGGAGTGGAAACAAATGACTAAAATTACTTCCTAAACATTGCGTATGATTTATAATCAATTGGTTTATTCCCAGCGGCTGCATAAGATTGATCCCCGCAGGAAACGCAAGCAGAATCACCGCGTTTAATCAATTAACCGTATTAAACTTATTGGTTCGGCCGCATCCGGCGAGATTCATTATCACTCTCCGCACTAGGCATGACACTCTCGCGCGTCGCTTTCCTGCGCCGGATCAACCGAAAAGGAAAGTCTCAATTTAATTCAATAATCGCGTTGCCGTGCGCGAACGCCGTGCGGTGAATCAAACCCAACGCCGACGCAGATCGTAAATATAGTCGACGCCAGACAAGCGTTTTATAGAGCGGGTCCTGCGCCGGAAAATATTCTCGCCGTTCGCGAACGCGCGCATGAACCATAAGTTATTGTCCGTCGTTGCTCCGGCCAGTGCAACGCAACTAATTTGCTTGTTCGCCCGTTACCACAAACGAAGCGGAGTCGACAGTCCGATGCGTGTACGATCGCACTATCGTCGCCATGATTGCGACTCGCCATAATTCATCGTAATTGTCATAATTTATGTGCATAATTGTGCGGCCGATCCGCGCAAAGAGCGCGAGCAAAAGTGAGTCAACTTTACGGCCTAGTTTCAATGTCCGAAGTCCGCGCCAACAATTCCAGCAACAAAAAAATGCTAAATCTTCAAGAATTGATTTCCCATCGAAATTTATGACATCCTTCGGAGGCGTTTCCGGTTGTGCAAACACGTCACAATCAAGCGCAGAACGATTTCTTGTTTGACCGGTAATTGACTGCAATTGCATCGCACGTCTCGCGTTCCTGTTGCTGTCTTGAGAGACTTCAACCGCGGACTTCAAAAACTCGGTCACCTGACGCGCAATCCATCAACTTGTCCGCGTTTTTCAACATGCATTAACATGCTATTTCGGACATTTCACGCGCAATTTTTAGCGAACGTCGCGACGCGCCAGAACGCGTCGAATAATCAGCGACGCACTAATGACCACTAACGAGTGTTAACGCCTGCCGCCAACAGGAGCAAAATAAAATCTGAGTCGTCAGCGCATCTGCTCCGATCATTAAACCGATATAAATACAAATATTGTGCGAATATAATTAAAAAAGTGAAGTGCACATCGACAATGCCAGCCGGTATGGCGAGTAACGATCGGAGAACATCGGATTCAAGGCAATCGAGCACGAGAACTTTGAACATTACGATTGCACTGCACCATGGGCGCGTTGTCGTATACAATGCCGTCCGTTCGACGCGAACAACGCGCCAGAGACGCGTAAATTATCGCCGCTAATTATCGCGCAGATTAACGCGCGCGATCCTAATTAATTATCGTTCTGTAATAAGAAGAACGTGATAGAATAAATCGTCTCAAAGGTGCGAATTGTTTGTGCACAGCTCCGCGGCGACAGCGTTTTAATGAACACGCCTGCAAATGGAATAATAATCGCCGCGCCGATGTCACCCGGCATCGCTAATGACGCGACGCCGACGGAACTGGACGCGTCGCGCATCGAGACGAACAATTTGCATATTGAAGTGAATGTAAATTCAAGCATTACAGTCGAAAATGGTGATTAGTGAGCGGGGCTCGGTGCACCAGCGCCGTAGCAAGAAGTCACTTCGCCAAAGACAAACTGTAGAACGTAGAATCGTAGGCTTTTTTCTATAAAAATTATTCACGTTTAGATGGAATACGTCCCTGCACGCCATATACGGTGAAACATAATTGCACGTGTGTGCCCTGCATACGCCATCGAGGCAAATCGACCGAAAGTGCTTAACGCGCGCATCGCGCGGGCTGACCCGAGCTCCCGGGCTTCTTTAAACAAGGAAACACATTCAATTTCCTGTAGAAAATTGTTCGTTTTCATGCCGCCCTTCGTACGTGCCGCGCGCTGCGACTCGCCGGCCTCGCACGCGCAACGCATATGGCGTTTTCTCCTCCACTGATAAATCAAATTGCGACCGTAAATTGTAAATTATGCGCACGCCTTAATGCAGGGCGTGCGTCTTGCAGTCGGTACCGCAAATGCAATATACATCGTGAAATATTTCGTGTGGGCGCGATAAAAATGCCCCATAAAAAAATAATACTAACTCGATCGCGATCAAAAACGTTCACATAATTATCTATTGTGGGCGTCAAATTTACGACACTCGACTTCCGAACGAACGTGCATCAGTTGTAAAAGAAAAGGCACTTCGGTAAATCGTTATAACATAACGCAACACGGCTACGACCTGCTTTTACGTGCAGGAAATTATAGGAAAAGTTAGAGCGGCGTAGTGTGCTCGACGGCTGTCGCAAACGAAGCATTAAAGCACGAGTCATTAGTTTTAATCGATGGTTACATAAAAATCGCCCGTAAAATACAATAAACTGACATGAAAAAGTAAAACGCCGGCGAATAGTCCACCGTACCAGCGAAACATAAATACTCGAGCGAGGAGCGCACCTGAAATTTATTAACTTTAATTTCCCTCCGCAATATTTCACTGAAATTCGCAAACTTTTTTTGATCGATTCGCCGGTTTTGCTTTACAACTTTTTACGACCACAAAGTTTGCGCAAAGCAAACACTTAGTGCACCGCGGTGGCCGAATGGCTGATTTCTATAAAACATCCCTCCCCTTGCGCACGGGGAGCGATTTTATTCGACTTTTTATTATTTTTTATTTGAATTATATGCGCGCTGCACTCGACTCGATGATCTTTAATGTAATCGCATCGCGCACCCGAGTAACCTATTGCGCGAGGGGCCGCAAAAAATCACAACCCTCGGAAAGCTGGTGGAGGCAGTCGGGCAGCGCCCCAATATAACGTCTTCGCATTATTATCGTTAGTGCCGTCAAGTATTCAAACTATTCGAAAATATTCCCGCCGCGCCGGAAGAATGCGCACCCCAACAAAAAGCGGGCAAGAAAGCGATGCGATTATTAAAATATTTCTCGCGCGAGCCCCTCGCGAACGTCCTCGGAATCCCACGGAGTAAAGCAGACCTGGGCGTTCTCGACGCGTCGAGGGATTAATTAAGTTCGGCTCGTAGAGTCGGAAAACTTGAAAAATGTTTAACGCTTGCGCGTTTAAGGTTTCAGTCTTCGACATTCGATATTTGAGTTGGGAAGACGCATTAATAAAATCGGTGCTAACCACTGCTAACTTCCCAGTTCCCAGGTCAAACTTCCTACGCTCAATTTTGAGTTGGGAAATTTTCCGATGCCTCGCTTCCGCGTCACAATATAAAAGTTATGATGTACTGAGTGGTTGCACTCAGCGCTATTATTTTCCTTCATGTATATCTCCCCCAGTCAAGGGGGACGCGATGGAAAGCCTCGCGACTCCCGGCGCCTCCGCCAATACACCCCCCCGGCGGGTTAAAAGCAACGGACATAACTTAGAAGACAACTATAGTACGCGCGCGCGTCAATGTATAATGTGTTCTTCGTAAAATATTACGTTTCCTTCGTGGAACTTCCGCATTAATTTTGAACGCTCGGTGGAAAACGTCTTGATATAAACGTTGAGGACACTTACATAATCGTCCGAAGGAATGCGACAGTCTTTTCCTGAGTTTCTGCATCTTGGAGGACAGAGCGCCACTTTTCTTCTCCCTCATGGTGACACCGGAGGGAAGGCCGACTGTAACAGAAACAAAACAAACGTTACTTTTAGTTGCCGTTTCGCCAGTCCGCATAAAATATAGAAGCGGGCAATGAATACACAAAAAACTGCGACCGGATAAAATGCGGTCGACGGGCACGAAACAAAGACGGGAAAATGTGGGAACGTTGCTCGGGGTAAGGTGGATAATATAAAAATACGAAAAGATATGGAAAATATGGGAAGTATCGAGTGTAAAAATCACGTTTTAAGGCCTGTTATGTGCACTGCGCCCGTGGGAAAAACGTTCATCGGAAAAAAATACCACGAAAATGTTCCGGCAAAGACCACAAACATCAGAAGAAATACGAAACGGCAATTTCTGTTTTTGACCTGAAAGAAATCACCCGAACGTTTCCCGAATTAATTTCTCTTGTAATAACAAGAGAAAATTAAATCATTTAAGCCATTAAAGCCATTACCTAAAGTGGTAACTAGAGTCACGCTAGTTGTCGACACCTGAACACTACTTTTAATTGCCGCGGCGACACCAAAACCACCGGCTAGATCCTAGAAGAACGCAGCCGCGAGAGAAACCCACCTACTTAATTGAACCAAACGAGCTCAACATCAACGCACACCGAAACCTCGACTGCTAATCCCGGCCATTGTGACTCTATTGTCGCAAGCACCACGTGACGCGACATTTTCGAAATAACATACTTATTGCGCACACCACGAGCCGAGTGATAATTTGATTCGCGAGCGCCGCGCGCCGTTCCCACCCGCCCGGCTCGCTTTGATCACTTGTTAATTGCCGGCCTGCGCTAGTGTTTAAAACATTCCAGCGCTGTGTTGTGACATTGCGCATCCACTCTCTCGACGCTCGCAGAGCGTTAATGACTCGATGATTCCATGTGCAGCTGGAGCTGACTTTCCCAAACAGACCAAACCCCATTGCGACATGTGCATCGAGTAAAAAATATGTTTGATCACATTGTCGGCATCGTCACAATAACACGCGTTATGAAGTGCGCCCTCGTCCGTCTTCGGCGCCGTCGTCACGACCGCATCTTCTCTAGCAACTCGTTCGTTGACACGCCAACTTGTTTGGAAATGATACTCCGCTCGTATCTGGTTCGCAGCGAGCGGCAAAGTGAATGTTTTGTTTGGTTCTCATGCTCGCGAGATGCGCGCTCGCTTGCGCATTCGTTCGATTGATCGTCGGATGGTTGCGCGCGGCATTAGCATTAAACTTGTAGCTGGATAAATTCGCTCGTTCGGGCATTGTTTCGCATCCGACCGCAGTCGCCGGCCCGCTTACGGGCGTTGCAATCGACGCGATTAGAATCTCGTCCGTTTTTTCGCATAATTTTAACAATATTAACGATCGCCTTCCGCGTCGAAACGAAATCCAGTCACGCCCAGACGCCGCGACGTGCGCTTCCATCTCCACGTCGAATTAACATACAAGCTGTTAAACCTATCCTAACAACGCCACGCTGTGGATCAAATATATCACAAGTTGCGAAATCGCTGTCAAGACGAGATGCTAAAACGTTACGAGCATTCTAAATAAATATTGAATCATCGGGCTAGCATCGGATTCCAACGCAATGTGTCAATGCAACTTACGTCACGTAATTTTCGTTTTAATTCCTCGCAAATTTACGAATCAAAAGTGACGACTTCCTCCGGAGCCTTTCGGTCGTCGTTCCTTCCAATCCACCGGTTTCTTGCCTCATTGCTCATTTTTACCCGCCGTTCATTAGACTTTATTTTCATGCAAATGCAGATGAACTTTCAACCTTTGTATAAATTCCTTCCTCATCTTCGTCGATGTCTAGACTGGCAATGCCACTCCGCCGACGAGCGACAAGTATGAAGCGGCGAAAATGCAAGAATAAAAATTCATTAGGCAATTCATCAGGCCCAAATTGTGAACGAAAATTTACGACCTCTTTGATATTCTCGAAAATAGCGCGCGGCAATAAATATTAAATTGCACACGCGCGCGCAAAACGAGCATAAATCTCCTGCGAAATTATTGAGAATTTCGCAGGCGTTCGATGGCGATGGTGGTTGCTTCCGAGTCGTTTACGGCCGATCGCAGGACGCGTTCTCGAAATTGAAATAATTTAATTTACAGATATGCGTATCGAGCGCGCGCGCGTAAATTCACGAAACACACAATAAACAATGGAAACGCTAGATTCGGCCGCGGCAGTTTATTGACTCGCCTGGAAGGCGCATTGGGCGGTGAATAATGCAGCTAAACGCATGAATAATTTACGTGCATTACGCGCAACTGGATTTATTATTACATCGCTTCAGATTCGTTCGGTTCTGTAATTTAAATTCACAATACTGCGCGCGAGCGTTGCGCAACTCGACGTCAAATGAAACAAAACCTTCGAATGGAACCGTAAAACAAACCTTCGAGCGATTCGCTTCGAGATCGAACACGACGTGAACTTCGCTGCCCTTTGAATCAATCATCGCGTTATCTTTAAAAATGTCCCCTAACGAGCAGGCCTCGCCGAGAGATACATTTACCCATTCGCGTTCAATGCCTCGACGTTATTAATTGCGTTTGACCTCAGACGAGGGAATAAAAACGCGATCGTAAAACGTTCACGCTAAACAGGAGCCGCTGCGCCATTCGTTTTTAATGTGTTTCGTGTCCGAAACGGACGAAGCACGTCTTGATGCGATTTTTAATATCTGCCGACGGGCCGACCAAGCGCAACGTTGGAGGAACGTTTCGGAGTCATTAATCACTCGCGAACAAACTGTCCCGGTGCATAAAAGATATATTATATTAATCCGAATAAAATTCGCAGGAAATTTGTACCGCGACGCATAAAGTCGAGTCGCGCAATGTCCGATGCAGACTTGAATGGATCGAAATCAGAACGAGCATCCCACGTGCAATGTTAGACATGGAGTGGGCTCGGGATGGCAATCGTAGAAAAACGACAAGTGCCCACATTTCGCCGCAATCAATCGCGCCGATAGAATGGTCCGGCAAAGTGTGCCGGAGAAAGTCGCAATGCGACCGCATCGAGACCGCGCCGAGACGAAACGAGCCCGAACCATTATTTCTAAACGGCGGCTCGCAGTTATGTGCATAATATGCAAATGGGCCGATGGCGTTGCGTAATCTCGATTTTTGCGCTGGCGGGTGACGAAATCATTAATTAATACAGAAAACGAGCAACGTGCGTTGATCGCGAGTTAAGCCCGATAAAAATAGAATCTACTTCAAGCTGCGTGCGTTAAGAGTATGAAAATGTTGATATCTTGTAACATTTCACTATGTTTGACTGCACATTAGTTATGATTATTTGATTTTTAAATTTAAGAATAAATTAGTATTCCTTATAGATGCTTATGCGACGAATGCGAAAAGTCACAACCTCGAAATGTCGAGAGAATATAAATCGTAAATCTAGCCAACGACTCAATCCGCTCGTCGCCAATTATTGCAGCCAACATCTGCTTAACCTCGACATTGATGACATTCACAATCAGACGTAAAACGCAAGCTAATTGCATTCGACTTTCTATTCGAGACTGTCTCCGAATCATGCCTCGACAATCGTTTACTTTAACGACGAATTTCTCTAACAAGCACTGAAAAGTAGGCGAGTCGGGTACTTGCTATGTCGCTCGCATTTACTTCCGACCGAAATTATATTGCGTACTATTTTTATCCGCATGTAACGCCATCATCGATTCCGTCTAATGAGCACCCCACTTAACGTCATCATCTACAAAACCCACCGGATCGACGGCTATAAATAAACACTATCGGAAGCCTAATAGAACATTACGACCACAATGAAATTATTTTCGGAAGCGAGCCGTCCACCGTCGAACCGAGAGTTTATTATGGACGTTAAGTGGAAGCGATCGAACGATCCCGTCCGCCACGACGCCGACGCTAATGTAAATATTCTACGCGAACGTAGCTTTCAATGAATCCCTCCGACGCACGGCGTTATTTTTAAATATTTCGCAACTCATGAGTAAAGCGAATTAATTTTGTGGTGATTTATTGGCCAAGGATAAATTCTTTTGCATGGAATTTCGTTCGATGCGAATTTTCCGAGGTGCCTTGCAACGTAAATAGTTATGCACGAAGTCACTCTCACGCCTCGCGCCTAAGAAGATTTGAAAGGTCTTCAAATCTGATCCAGCACTACCATTATGTGATCCCTTTTCGGGATCATGTTAAATCACCTGTCACGAATCGTTTTACTTGCTGCTTACATGCAGGAAGCCCTCAGCCGTCGAGTCGTTTGTATCTTGTATAATGCATGTTCGAAAAAGTGCCAAACATTGGAAGAACTAAGAAACTTATCTACGAATCTACAAGCTCGTTGTGAATCCATTGAAATTTTGCATCACGATCGATCTAATCTAGATAACAGCAAGATCATTTTTCTGCCCACTAAAAATATTATTATCGCATACCAGGAATAGTGGTGCACCGTTCGAGTTCAAGTTAAATCACCTGTCACGAATCATTTTACATTGTCTGCGCGTTCTCGCGTTTCACACGTCGTCCGAGTCCTAGAAACACATCGCAACTCATTGTCGATAAATCTTCGCTTGGCCTATAGCCAGTTTTCGTAGTGATTCGCGAGAATTCAAACCTGAGCGAATACAAATGTCTTCACAAGATGCGACGACGATAAGTCGGTAGACAGCGCGTCGATCTTCAACGATGTCGCGTGCTGACACACTTTCTAACCGTAATGCGCTTCACGCTCGTGAAAAATAATTAAGTACCAATTTTCTGCACGACGTCGAAAACGTGCTCTTCCGTCTGCATAATATGCGAAGACGTTTCCATGCGTTGCGAGTCAAAAAGACCGCCATTAGAAAATCCATTTGGACCTCCTTCAATCACGGCACTCGCCTTCCGACAACAATGAGAGGGTGCCCGCGACATGTTTATTTAATGTCTTTATCTTGTAAAAACACGCGCTTGTCGAACGTCAATAAGCGATGATGCAAAAGCGTCAACATTCCCTGCGGCATCGTCGATTGGATTCGAGACGCTCGCCTCTTCCGCCGCAAGTGACAATAAGCCATCTCGCTGTCGCCGCCGCGAGGGATGGATGTAGATTTTTCGGCGCATCCGGCGCACCGTTTGTTTTCGTCCCGAACGCATCGAAAACCAAGCAAAACAAGCCAAGATTGTTTGTGGAAATATGCGCAGCGAGACGGATACAGCTTTGAAACGAAGCGAGGGGTTGTGCGCGCGAGGGTGGCGAACGCAACTCCGCGATCCGTCAGCGCGCAAAAACGACATCGACGTTTCGGGCAACCAGAAACAAATCCGCGCCGCCGCCGCAAAGCAGATTTAATTTATTGATGGAAGCGAAGGCTCGCGCCCGAAAGGGAATGCGCTAAAACGTCAATGACGACGGCGGTCGAATGACAAACGACTCCCACACAGCGTTCGCACCCTCCGCATAAAACACTCGCGGAAAGCGTGTAAATGAAAAGAACGCACGGGCCGAACAACAGCGGAAAACATCCTGGAGCTGCCCATGCAAATTTATTAACGAAACACCTACCGCCCGGAGTAAAAATCGCTCGCGATCTAATTCTACATTCACCCTGTATCGCCGTTACCGGGCACCCATGCGTATGTATTTCGTTGTTTGCATAAGCTTAGCTTCGAGCGCTTATTTTAATTCCTGCACGGAACGGCGCAATGCGCCCCGCTAAAAAGGCATCGCGTTCGTCCAGCCCCGACCGAAGTACATCGAACGAGGTTCGCGGCGGCCGTGTGCAACAAACGGCTCGGATTACGTATTAATTCGGGGATGCCGCGTCCGCAATTACCGACGCCGATCGGCCGGGCCATGGGCGGAAATAAATCAACAATTTCCCATTAACAGCCCTCGCCGCCCGGGCGTCGCGTCGCACGCGACCGAACCGCCGCGCCAACGACTCAAACAAAGTGTCGCGAATTAAATGTGAATCAGCGAATGTTTCACATGTGGTCCACCCTCGAACGCCGTGATTTTGCGTTAGCGTTAACGTACCCCCGGCGTCCACATGCTCCTAGCGCAGTCTAGACTGCAGACAAATTAAACAAAACTCAAATTCGACGAGGCGGCCGGGATGGTTTTTATGTTTGCACAGCGCGGCGACGACAAAACGCAAAAGAACGACGCGCAATATTTATCATTGAAGAGTAAAACAACCGCCGTACAAATTGCGGAATTTCTGCGCCACGTAACGTTTCAATTTGTTTTATTAATTCCCGTGTTTTTAACTTGCATTGTTTACTTTGTAGACAAGACATTCATTACCAGCGCACTCTGTGCCGAGCGCAAAATATTCGCAATAAAAGAAGCTCCTGGCAAGTGAACAGCCGAACAAATACGAAGCTAAATCGCGAGTGGAAGTCGTAGACGTGCTCGAGCGCGATTGCTTAAAACTATTTGCCGCAAAGATTTGCACCGACGCAACCAGCAAACCGACGTCCGCGCGACTGCGAACCGGAGGCGACGGACGCCGGCCTCGGCCGAGAGTTTTAATGAACAAATAGCTCGCCGTCGTCGCGCGTCTATTTCCACTCGAGAGGCGAGATAAATAAAAGATCGCGGGCGCATAAAATCGGCGGCGAGCGCGCCTCTCGCACCACATCGGCGAGCGCATCCGTAATTACAGCCGAAGCGCGCAGAGACACGAACTCTCCGGAGTAACCAGACGGACGCGCGCGCCGCTAGACGATGCGCTGTGCGCTCGAGCGTAAAGCGAAAAGCTTCCATCATCCACATTCGAGACGAGCAGAACGCAGCGCCGAGAGAACTAATGAGATTGGACGCATCGAACACCGCGAATTCATACGCGGATGTTTCAATGACAAGCGGGAGCGCGCACGAGATGTCATTAAACTCGTCCTAACAACAAAACGCAGCGCGGCGCCGAGCAGAAATAAAAACAGTCGAATACGAGCGAGAGTGACTGACGAATAGAGAAGAGCGGTGCGTTGACTCGCGCGTTATTTATAAAATTCGCGCGCGTCGAAATAGATGAGCAAGAACATTCGAATTAATATGAAAACTGAAATTCGTTGCAGCGCGCGGGAGATAAATCGCGTGCCGATGTTCAACTCGTCGCCCTCGACGTTCGATTCGCGACGATAATGTGAATAACTGCGAGCAAAAGTAGAAACAAAAATAGAAAATCAAATGAGAATGCAGCGTGCGCAACGCATGTATGAATGTCGCAATCAATTTCGGCGCGTTTCGGCAGCAGTTAATATCGATTTGCTGTCCTCGACACTCGGCATATTTCTGACAACCAAATTAAAAATAGTTCCCATTGCACGACGAGAATTTATCGCCGGAGGAATCGCCCAAAAATCAACTCAAAGGAAATTATTTTTGTTTGTCAAGAACGACTTTAACCACCATTATAATTCTCAATTTTTCTTATGTTTGTCGTTAAAATACAATTAATCCAAACTCGTCGCAATGCCCACATAAAGTCTCGACTGGGATTAAACGGAATGACTTCATCGATTAATTGCAAGTGCGTCAAGCTTACTTAACGCGACCGCGCTTAAACAATAGAACAAAATTCCCTGCCGCTCAAGCTTTCGTCGTCGCTCGGCGACGGCCTACGTGCAAGCGTCTTTGTTTCCTCGCGCGACCGACCGCGCCGATGCAGGATTCAATATTTTAATGATTCATCGAACACGCGCGTTAGCTCGCGACCGCGGCGCCGAGTAATTACTTACCGCGACCGCCCTCGCCCGCCCGACAAAGCGGCGCGCGAGCCCGCACGGAATTAACGCGCTCAGTCATAATGCTAATCGGCAGCGATTCGATTAGCTGAACTTTTTGCGCCGCAAGAATGCGCGACGCAAAGCGGCGACGAGTTTTATTGGCAAAAATGTCGAAAGTTTATAGTAAACATCCATTCTTATCTCGAGCCGGTCCGCCGGTGCCGAACTATCGATATCGCTCCGACGACCATCGAACTCTGGGAGCGCGCGCAAGATCCGAGCGAATGGCGAAGGCGCACGTTTCGCTGGCGGCGCGGCGAACGTGATAAAACCGTAATAGATGTTCGCCCGTTTGTGCCGGATTTTCCGCCCTCCGCCTTCCGTCGCCGATCGCAAACACCGCCGCCGCTCTACCTGATACACGCGCACGACGCCCGCAGTGCCCGCGCAGCGTTATGACGGCTAGACAGCCGCCGAAAACTACGAGTACCGACGACGAGATGAAGCGGCAGCGCGGCGCGCGCCCAAGGAGAAGGAATCGAGTTTTATGGGCAGTCTCCTTAAACGATAACTGGGTCAGATGTTATCCAGGAGTGCGCCGCGCCGGGGAAGAAACTGGACGGAACGCCGAAATCGTATCTCGACTTGCCGAGGCGAAAGAAAGCTCGAAGCGTATGAAAATACAAACGGCACAATAGAGTCATTCACGAACGTCCGCATTTAATATATTTGGAGTTTTCTTGTTGCGCAAGAAGAAGCGACACAATAAACTGGCAAAACGTGTCGAGCAAATGGTCAAACGACAATAAAAGTTGGACGATGCGTTCCAGACGTGTTTATGAATATCCCAGCTCGCGAGAGATAACCGAAACATTCAGGAAACCATCGAAATGCGTGAATCATAGACGAGATAAGATAGGAGCATTTTTGCGAGAAGCATCTTGCCGAGAGATGCACGCGCATTATCGCGACAAACATCAACCGAAAATTTATCAAAGAGCGCGATGCAGAGATGCATCTCGTCCTATCTTTAGCGGCGACGGGGAAGCCAGGCGAAGCGCGCTCTTGTCTAGGCAAAGCGGCGCACACAAAGGCCGGCTTTGTCTCCTCTAGGCGCCTCTCTCGAATCTAAACGGATCTACAAACGTCGCGGCGCGCAGGACGAAGCGCTTCATATTTCGTGATAAACGCGCCGCGCCGCGATCGTCCCACGGCGCGCCCGAATTCTGTTTATTCTTATTATCTCTTCGTACTTCATATGCTTGATATTCCGGAGCGCGCGCAATCAGAGATACGGCGCGTCAAGTCGCCGATCGACGTCGAGGCGAATGCACAAAACGAAGTGAACATACGAGAGCGCACGAAACGGAAAAACGACGACGCGTTCCCGCCTCGTTCGCGTCTATTGCTCGCCCGAAGACTTCGGCGCAAGCGATTATTCGCGCATCGTAAAAGCGCATAATTTGTTCGCGATCGTAACTCCGAAGTCTCCGCGCTTATCAGCCGGCGAACTAGCGAGAGTTACGAGAACTTAAGGACAACTCGGCCGAAGTAACGACCCAACAACGCTTAAAAGCTTGTAAAAACAGTGCGGCGCGGCACGGACGGAACGCCTCATAGGAGACGCGGAATGTAATACCGAGCCGATATGATTTCATATGCTGCATGGCGTTACGAGCAGTTCGACAAACAGAAGGAGCGCAGACGACGAAACTGGTGGAAACGCATGTGACGGGAAGACCGGCAGATGCGCGGAATATTAGGCGGCAGGTGGTTCGGCGCTTAAGAACAATCCGAAGGGACATTCCCTCGTAAATAATCACCGAAGCACGCGGACCGCAATCTGGCGTCGC
>JARRAA010019415.1:0-24972 GCA_030557295.1 Ecitodaemon sp. MM-2014 | reverse complement strand
TGGCAATTTCAGCGTTCAATATTTCGAAAAGTTGCAGTATGATCTGCGATAAATTTAGTATGTGCGTAATCAGAATTGAATTTCCAAGCGAGTCGCATTATTAAATTTTGCATTAAATAAATAGAAGATCGTCTTAACGAAGCTATTGACAAACAAATTAATTTATTCTATCCCTATACCTCATTATTATGCGGGTTTTTCGGTCTGACCGGAATACTATTAAAAATGATTTACGAGTTAGGCTGGGTAGCCTAGCCTAGCCTAGCCAAAGTGTGCACACGGTAAATACCTCAAAGGCCAAAGGTTTAAAGAGCTTAAATATATATTTCGAGTAATACTAATAACCTAAATACACTCGCAGAGTCTAATGAGATATTTACATAAAATTTCGCCGCAAAAAAAAACCGCACCCCGTCATGAAATATTTACACAAGACGCGAAATATGAAAAATTCTTTTTTTATTCATCAGAGAGTAATTAATTAGCGGCGGCGGCGACGAAGAGTGCTTGAATAGTCCTCCGGCGGGCGATGGCGATAAATTTCCCGCACGCTTTTTGTTCGAAACTGTTGTCGGGGCGCGCCGCGCGCCATCGGCCCTTTCGCCCTCGACGCGCCGCGCATGATTTACTCACGATGCACCCGCGCGCGCGCGCTCGCTCCCTGCGACTGATAACTTTGTCCTGTCCGAGTCACGCGCATCGGACGCGAATTTATAATACATTTAATTTTAATTCGCAAGGGCGCGCGCGCGCGCCAGGAATAATTAGAGTTATTTTATTGTCCCGGGCGCCCGCTGTCGGCGACAATAAAACGCACGGAAATTAAACAGCCTCCGCGAGGAAGCGAAAGGGCCGGCCCGCGCCCCGCTCGAAGGCAAAAATACTAAACTCGTTGGTTTATCTTGCGCGGCGATACGCCGCTTTCCGATCCCTTTTCGGGGAGCATCTGAGCCCGACATAAAAAACCTCCGGGGCTAATACAAACATATTGCGCGCGTCCGGACCTTGCACGTCCTCGCGCGCGGTTATACCGGGCGAGGTGTCGCGCCCTTCGCTGCGGCGGCCCTCGGCTTTCCGGCTGGACCGAACGAGACGCTCGGTGTGTAAAAAACGCCCATTTTTGCTAATCCCGCCGAAAACGCGTTGCGAAGGTACGAACGCTGACGCTTGATCTCGCTCGAGTCCGGGACAATCTCGTTAAAACCAGAAAAACACCCCGTACAACTGCGTGACTGGCTAATTTTTGGATATGCGTTTCGCATTTCCTTTCGCCCCATTCGTAAATTCATTTTATTTTCCGCGCTTACTTTACGGCCTTGTAATCTTTGTCGAAATCATTTTCTTGTTATTTTGTTGTTAAATTCGTGTTTGGTATATATTCAGGTGTAATTGGACGAAGTTTCTTTGAATTTACAAAATCAGTTTGGAAATGATTGCTGGTTTTCTCAGATTTGTCATTGGGTTGAGTTAAAAAGTGTTATTAGTTTTAATTGACTGTGAAATTCAAAACAATTCGTATATTTTGGTTTATTGCTGATGTGCAAACAAATTGTTTATAAATTTGCATAATTTTCATTAAATTAGACGAGTAGTTGTGAAATTGTTGCAATTTTATTGAATGTATGTAATTAACGGATTAGGTTAATTTTGGTAAGCTGTAATTTACTAAAAAACATAGTTTTATTAATTTTTTCTTTTGAAAAATGTTAAGAGCAACTAGATATTTATAAATGAAATCAATTTCATTATATTTGAATTAATTTACGTAAGCTATTACAGTTTAAATGAAATTTGTTTATTTGACAAGCCTATGAACATTTTTTGATAATTTGTAGCTCCTCAGAAAAGGAATTTAATTTAATTTTTCTTTCGGAATCGTTTAGATAAACTAATCGGTGATAATAATTCAATGTTTAAATTAAAATGGTTAACACGTTAAATAGTTACTGTAGTTTAAACAAAATGTATTTCTTGGGCGAGTTTAAGTACTATGAAACTGTTGATAAATTTTGTTCAACTTTGATTAGATGTAATTCATAAGTAACTTGATTTATTCCAATTTTCATTTAATATATGCTTAGAACAACTAATTGTTTATAAATCAAGCAAATTTCAATTATATAAATTAAGAAATAAGAAAGTTAATGAACTTTAAATAAAATGTGTATATCTGACGAGGTTATAAGCCATCAAAACAATTTGATCAGCTGTAACTTATACCAAAATTAATTCATTCCAGTTTTCTTTCCATAGACATTTAGAACAATTATTGGTTCAGAAATATGTAAAATTTTGATAACATCACACAATTAGTTTAAATGTTATGGCGGTTTTAGTCAAATGTTTACTAATTGTAACAAACAAGCTTTTGATTGTTCTGATTGGGGTAACTTCCGAAAAAAAATGATTTGAAAGCGTGGATTTTTCGACAATTCGCTTTGTAAACAACATATTTACAGTTGTACAGATCTCCATCCAAATTTACTTAATGATTTTTGCGGATATTATAAATTTAGTTACGCAGCGCTCAGCGGCTTCCAGACTTGTAAACATTTGAAGAAAAATGTGAAATTTTGGTCATGTAACTCATAAGATAATTAACCAAAATTAACATTCTTTCCAAAAACATTTAGAAATACGTATGGTTTATAAATGTACCAAATTTTGATAACAACGTACAATTAGTTTAAATGTTATTACGATTTTAGTCAAATATGTGCTAATGAAAATCACAAATTTGCTTTTGATTGTCCTGACTGGGATAACTGCCGAACAAATGATTTTAACTCGTAGATTTTTCGACAAATCGCTTCGTAAATAAATTGTTTATGATTGCAGAGGGTTCTTTTCGAATTGACTCACTGATTTTTGTTGATTTTAAAAATTTAGTCACGCAGCCGTTAGCGACAAATTTTTGGAAAATAAATCAAATTTTCATCACCTGTAACTCATAAAACAATCAATTAACATCAATTTTCTTTCCACAAACATTTAGAACAACTAATGGATTATAAATGTACCAAATTTTAATAACATCGTAGAATTCGTTTAAATGTTATGTCGATTTTTGTCTAATTGCACTTTAAAATCGTAAACACGTTTTTGATTGTGCTGATTGGGATAACCGAACAAACGATTTGAACTCGTGGATTTTCGAACAAATCGCTTCGTAAACAAATTGTTTACGATTGCAGAGGGCTCTCTCCGAAATTGACTTCCTGATTTTTGTGGATATTACAAATTCAGTCACGCAGCCCTCGGCGGCTTCCAGACTCGTGAAAAATTGAAAAATTGTTTGACAGCGAGCGCATGTTGGGCCATAATTTATGCCCCCGCGCCGCCGGGGATGTTTTAGGCGTCCCGCGGGACTTGCGGGACACTGGACAGCAGACGACAGCGCGCCGCTCTGCCCTTTTGTTGACATTATTCATTTCTTTTGTCTGGCGTGTGCGAAAAAAAAACGCGAAACACGCGCGCCGCAGTTGTAACTCAATTCCCTCGATTCCCTCTGATAGATTTTCATTAAAACCGCCGAGGAGATCAAAAACCTCCCGCAAGCCCGCCGACTCAAATTAATATCTATTGATTTCCTCTGCGCCAAACATGCCCTGCGCCCGCCTCGACGCCGCTGTCCGCCGCCGCCGCCGATATCAATAATGACCCGGCTTGTTTATTTTTTTTATTCGGGCCGAATTTCGTTCGGGCGGCGCTTTTTTTTTCTCGTCGCGCGCGGGCCTTTGAAGATGCACGAGACGAACTTCCGCGTGCAGCTCACGTAAATTGCGGCCAGAGTCGCGCGCGCGCCCCCGGGGCAAAATAGAAAATAGAATTTCGTCCTTCGAGCCATCGACGCACGCCGTCGGCGGAGGCTTCGGGTCTAAATTGAATTAGCCCTCCACAAAGATGAAACTAAATGAGCAAACGCAAAGTTAGATATAGATAACGCACACCATACGCTCGAAGGCGACGCCCGCCTCGTCCTCGCCAGCCTGCGAGCACTTCTTCCTTGTTTTTGTTGCTATAAACTCGCGTTTCCGCCGTATTCGAAACTAAATTAGCCTTCGTTACGCTCAAAGGCTTGCAGAAAATACAGAAAAAGACGTGCGTGAAAGTAATTCTACACAAAGTGCCCTTTAATTTTAATACGATTGGGACGAAGCATCCAGCACGCGCATATCCTCCACAAAATCAACTGAAAACGAATTTATGCCAATTTTCTTTGCAGAAAACTTAAGAGCGTCTAATTTCGCACAAGTCCGGTAAATTTTATAGACATTTGCGAAACAGTGTTAGTAGGTTAGGGTAATTGAAATATAATTTGTTGAATGTAACGAAAATACAAAAAAAAAACTATAAAACTAAGCTACTCTTCGTTGCACTCAAAGGCTTACAGAAAATACAGAGAAAGACGTGAAAGAAATTCAACTCAAAGTTCCTATAATTTTAATACGCCAGGGACGAAGCATTCAGTACGTGCGTATCCTCTATAAAATCAATTCTAACTCATAAGAAAACGAATTTATTCCAATTTCCTTTCCAGAAAACTTTAGAGCGTCTAATTTTGTACATTACTGGTAAATTCGAAAGAAATTAGAGAAATGGTACCCAAGTTATGGTAATTTAAATCAAATTTGTTGTATTTGTGGAATGTAACGGAAATACGAAACATAAGCTTCTTTTCGTTGCGCTCAAAGGCTTAGAGAAAATACAGAAAAAGGAGTGCGTGAAAGTAATTCTACTCAAAATGCCCTTTAATTTTAATACGATAGAAATGGAGCATCCAGTACGTGCATATCCTCTATAAAGTCTCATAAGAAAACGAATTTATTCCAATTTTCTTTCCAGAAAACTTTAGAGCGTCTAACTTTGTACAATACTAGTAAATTTCAAAGAAATTAGAGAAATACTACGCAAGTTATGGTAATTTAAATCAAATTTGTTGAATTGTTGATAGTGATGAAAAATAGAAAATTTGTTACAGTTTTATCAAGTATAACTTCTGAGAAAATGAACTTACTTCGATTTTCTTTTCAAACATCTTTAGAGCGTCTAATTTTGTACAATACCCGCAAACTATAAAGATATTTGTGAAAGACTATATGAGTTATGGCATTTTAATTAAAATTTGTTGATTTGCCGCAGAGCATGTGAAATTACTAAATGTTGATCAACTATAACTACTAAGAAATTCAATTTATTCCAATATTCCTGACAAGGAACTATGGGGCGTCTAATGGTTAATAGAATTAAATAAATAATATACGAGTCACGGTAATTTTAATTAAATTTGTTGAATTTATGTAATGTACCGGATCTATAAAATAAATCCAAATTTGATGGACTGTAACTCCTAGGAAAGTTCATTTATTCAAATTTACTTTCCAGAAAACATTTGAATCTCTGGATTTTATTAGATTTTGACGCACAGTAGAGAAGTTATGGTCATTCAAATTACTTTTGTCAACTTTGCTGAAAGAAATAGAAATGCAAAATGATATTAAATTTAGAACAACTGTAGCTACTAAGAAAATTTACTAATGTCAACATTCCATTGAAGAGTACTTAGATCATCTAATTATCTACAAAAGGAACACAATTTTTCAATTAAATCTGATACAGATTAACAATATTATGGCAATTTAAATACCATTTCTTTTATGTCTTGATGAATTAAGGGTACTGCATAAGTTATCAAACACTTGTAAACTGTAACTCCGAACTAAATTAAGATTTCAAGATTTTCTTTTTAGAAAACTTCAAGACGTTTAATTGGTTATAAGAATGCTGTATTTCAAATAAATTTGTTATACAGTACGAGCGATATGTAAATTTAAATAAAATTTGTTACACTTTCGTCTAAAGGGAAATAAAATAATCCTCAAACTTTGGCCGCTTGTAACTCCAAAGAATATCAATGTAGGTCAATTTTCCATTCAGAAAACTTTAAAGCATTCAATTGTTGATAAAGGCACTAAATTTTAATCAAGTCTGATGAATGGTATAAAAGTTATGACAATTTAAACAAAACTTGTTAAAATTACGAGTTTAGTAAAAATAAAAAAAATTGTCAAACTTTGATTAACTGTAACTCGGAAAAAAATTATACATATATCAATTCCATATTCATAAATAAATAGAGTAACTTATTCTTTACATAATAGCCACATCCCACGAATATCGAATAAATAGTCAAAAAGTGATTGCAATTTAAATGTTCGTCGGCATGTGCGCAAGAGAAATCAGAATCAAGCGAGAAATTAATTGCCTATCTGTACTAAACGGTTGTATAATTGAATCTAAACCTGCGAAAGGTGATCACCGGCAACAAAGCGCTCCCCGCCGAGTATCGGGATAAATTGGCCGCTCCCCCCACCCCCTCCTGCACCCCTCTTAGTTAATTTTCGTTATTTCCTCGGCAATAAATTACGTTCCATCACACGTGCGCTCAAAACGCGCGCGCGTATAACTTAAGCCTTTTGATTTGGCGAAATCGTCAAGGATTAACGTGTTTGCCGAGGACTTAATTACCTCGCGAGCGGCGCGCGCGCGCCGCTCACCTCTCCACCTTGCGCAAACAAGGCGGAGGCGCCGGGCCCGACGTTGTTTTATTAATTTAAATTACAAGCGCAAACAGACGAACACGTTATCGTTCCCACATCCCGCGTCCGCGGCGGCGGCGTCGCTGGGCCGCCGGAAATACATTCGGCTGCTTCTGGCCGCGCTCGCAACGTCGGGGAATTAATTTAATTTATGCTGCTACGCACACGACCGAAATTCGGCTCGGAGTGTGTACGCGGAGTCAATAGTTTGTTTGCGCGTCGACGAAAAGCGCTGCACACGTTGCGCGACGGCGGCGGCGGCCGGGGGGCGAGAAACGTTTTTTGCCCGGCGAGCGCACGGAAAGGGGTCGCGCCAATTATGATTTCCGATCGGCGCCCTCCGCCGCCTGACCGGTAATCGAATCTAACGCCTAATCAAACGACAGTTATTCCGACTGCGAGGCGGCGCCGTCGACATGCCTCGAAGCGCGCAGCCACCCCGCCATCTGCTCCCGCCGCCCCGACAGCCGCACCGCCTCTAATTGATTAGATTTTCATTAATTAACTGCGATCGCGCGCCGCCGCCGCCGAAACGCATAATCGCCGGCGCCGTTTAATCAATTAGATCGATTAAATCTAAGGCGCTACGAACAACCCGCGCGACGACGATGTTCTCGTCGAACTCGGGCGCGCGCCGCTCCTCGCGGGCCAAACGCGAGACGGAAAGATAAAAAATTAAATATAAATGTAAATGCAAATGTAAAAATGTCGAAATACGTGCGCGGCGTCCGTGAAAAATCGCGTTTCAGACGGTGGCGCGTTTTTGCGCTGCCGCCGCCGCCGGTGGTGGGGGCGGCGGAGCGGAGCGCGAGAACTCGTCCTGCAGCCGGCCGGAATGACTCCGACGCCGGCAGACAGTCGATATCAGCGCACCGGCACGGTCGCTTGATAACGCCGCCTGAATGTGCAATAAAAATGAGTGCCGTCACTCACACTAACCTGCAGTAAACACGCTGAACATTTTCCCGCCGGACGATTGCCACTTAATATTTATTGGTGCTTTAAAGATAAAAATAAACAACAGGACGAATTGTAATCCGCCATTTATTCATTAGTATTGCGCTTCAATTATGGATAAATAATTTAAGCAAAGTAAGTACGCTTTAAATATGAATTTGCTCGTCAATTTTATCCGACCGCAGTTTTTCATTTTGATTTGTTATAAACAATTTTTTATCGGTTTGTGAAAATTGATTCCAATTGTTAAATGCGCGTTAATTGAATTGTTTAATTTCGCAAATGAAACACGTGAATTTACTGCGAAACCATAAAAACACATCTGTATACTTTGTAACCCTATAACTTTAAAAGTAATTATCGTAAAGTCATAAACTATTCGTTTTGTGATTTAGCAACAAATTCTTTATATACCGATAAATATCTAGTAGTTATTTATTAATTTATTACGACTTTATTGCCAAATTTATAACAAAAATCATTTGATGCTTCCTCTAAATTAGTTTCCTAAAGTGCTAACTTTAACTAATTGCAACTTTTAGAAAAATAAATAAATCTCCATGAAATAAAAACTGTAAGATACTCTAACTAATTATGCATTAAAGCAAGTAAGGTTCAGATAAATAATTCAAATAGTTATTAAGTTAACGTTAACTTTCCGAGGCGTGATTCTTGATGAAATGCAAATTCAAGTAAAATGAGTTATCAAACATGTGAACTTTAAACAACTGCAGCTTTTTGATTAATTAATAAAATTTTATAAATCAAAGTTAGAAATGTACGTTAACTAATTATATATTTGGAAAATACGGGTTGATATAAATCGAGTAATTAATAATTGTGTCATGGTAAATTTACTATCACGTGTTTGGAGGTACGCTAAATGTTAAATAAAAAAGAGTTTGAAGTTTAAACAACCCTAACTTTCAGGGAAATTAATTAAACTTTAGCAACATAAAACAAAAAGATAGAACAATTAATTGACTATAAAAGCAATTAAAGTTCATTTACACAGAGTAATTAGAGTAATAAGTTACGACAAATTTAGTGTGACGTGTTTTTGTAATTAAATTTAAATCTCTTACAGACATTTCAAAGTGTGAATACTTGTAACTTTTAAACAACCATATAAATTTGCATTTCTCTTCTATAGGAAGTTTAAACAACTCATTTTGAACAACAATTATAAAATTTGCGCAAAACCGACCACGTACTTTCTTAATTATAATAATTTTAGTTGAAGGTCTTTGACCTTAAGTTTGAAAACACTTGTATTACTTCTTCGAACTTCGCGCACGTGTAACTTCCACGAAACTAATTAAAATACATTTCGCCTTTTACCAATTACTTTAGAAACAATTTCTTGATCAACTATATGCAAAAATTTGCATGTTTGCGGAAAATTACAAAGACAATCGAGGAATGCTGCCAGAGAACGGGTAGTAAATTAACAACAATTTTCCGTGGGAAAACCCTCAAAGGCACAAAACACATTAATTCAAATATATGAATATGAAAACGTAGAGATTGCGGCCTCACCTGTGAGTTTATTCGCGCAAAAAGTGTACGGGACGACGGGGAGATCCGGCGGCGAAGTTGCGCGCGTTTCCGCTTCGAAAAGAAAACTTTCCTTTGTCGCGCGCGAGCGTCCAGGAAGTTGGGTTCTAGGTCACAGGCCCGCGAGCGCTAAAACGACCGCGAAAAACCCGCCCCCGCGCAGAAATTAACAAAGTTTGCGCGCGGCGAAATTATCTATCTGGGATGTGAAATATGAAAGTCGCGCACGGTTTTTAATTCAATCCAACGTCTTCGCGAAGCGGTTTCCCGCGGCTCGCCGAACGGGCGGCGGGACTAATTAATCTCCGTCGAAATGCATTTTTTAGGTCGCGCCCGTGCTGCGCGGCATGCTGTTTGCCGCCGGCGCTTTTTGCTCGCTTTTCGGCGGTGTCTCGCTTTCATAAGAGATTGATCACTTGCGCTCTGGCCTTCCGCTCGCAGCGGCAACCTAAATAGCGAAGGCGCCGGGTTCATAGTTCATACATAATGTACGGCGTCGCGACGCCGACGCTTTCCGTTTATTTGCGACGCCGAGTGCATCTGCCGAGAAGGCAGCGTGTTAACACAGCAACCCCCGGCTCTCGCCACATCTAAATCATCGTTA
The DNA here is from genome assembly GCA_030557295.1 of Ecitodaemon sp. MM-2014. Classification (NCBI taxonomy): domain Eukaryota; kingdom Metazoa; phylum Arthropoda; class Insecta; order Coleoptera; family Staphylinidae; genus Ecitodaemon; species Ecitodaemon sp. MM-2014. Next base: position 15,255 of record JARRAA010019415.1, on the reverse strand, counting down.
CGCTTAATGATAAACCCGCTTTCCAGGCAGCATCCGACGTTCGCGCGCGAAAAATGAAGAAGCACATTACGCCCGCCCGGAGACCGAGCGGACCGTCGATATGGCCGATTTACGCCGTCGTCGGGACGGCGGCGATCGCGTGCTACGTGAACGCCCTCGGCGGCGAGTTCGTGCACGACGACATCCCCGCGGTCGTCCTCAACCGCGACGTCGGCGGCAAGCGTCCGGTCCTCGACGTTTTTCGCAACGACTTCTGGGGCACGCCGATGGCCGATCCGCACAGCCATAAATCCTATCGGCCGCTAACGACTTTAACCTTCAGGTAACCCCCCGCCGGTCCGACTCCGCAAGCGTTACCGACGAGCGTGTGTTTCAGACTCAACCACTTGGTGTGCGGCCCGAGTCCGTTCTGGTTTCATCTGGCGAACGTCATTTTACACGCGATTGCCTCGATGCTCTTCACGCGCGCCTGCCTGGACGTGGCCCGTCTGGAAGCGCCGTTCGCGACCGTCGCCGGGTTACTTTTTGCTGTGCATCCAGTGCACACCGAGGCCGTGCGCGCCGCCGCAGGATTTTGCCGATAAAAACAAGTAAAGCTCGCATTTTTAGGTCACTGGAGTCGTGGGACGTGCGGACGTCCTCGCGGGCGTCCTCTTCCTTCTCTCGCTCATAAACTACAACAAGTTGCGGACTAATGATCGCGGCAACCACTGGATACCCTTAATAACAGGTGGTTTGAGTATGCTGGCGAAGGAGACGGGCATCACTGTATTCTTGGTGAACTGCGCCTTCGATTTCTTCAAGAACTATCATCGGATCAAGACGTAATCTAATCTATCGATTTTGGGGATGTTTCTTTGCAAACTGATGTGTTTCAGTGACTTCGTCGAAGTGCGATGGACGTCGACGACCAAGCAATTTATGAAGCGGACGGTCATAAACATAATTTCGGTAAGATGTCTCCGATTTTCCTTTCCTTCCCGTTATAAGGTCATTTGGTCATTTTCCAGTTCGGAATACTGGTAGTTTTGAGATTGTCCATCCTGCAAGGTTCGCTCCCCTCGTTCTCCGAGCAGGACAACCCCGCGGCGTTCCATCCGTCGCTGCGAGTCAGGTAAACATTGAATACGAATGAACGCAACGAGCAACGAGTGGACGTTACTGACGTGCGCAGGACGATGACGTTCTGCTATCTGGCGGCGCTTAACTGGTGGCTGCTGCTGTGTCCGGCCCCCCTCTCGCACGACTGGCAGATGGGCTCGGTGGCGCTGGTCACGTCGCCGGAGGACTCGCGCAATCTGCTCACGTGCCTCTGCTTCGTCCTGGCGCTGTTGCTGTGCGCCCGCAGCGCTTCGGCGATCGAGGTCGTATTATTCGTGTTCTTTTTTTTTCGTTCCTCGCTCCTCTCTCCTCCTCCGCCGCCCGCCATAACGTAATATTTACATTTTTATATGCGTTTCATTCGTGCAGCATCAGGCGAGCGCTGCCGTCGTTCTGGGAGTCGCCATGCTCGTCCTGCCGTTCCTTCCGGCGACTAATCTGTTTGTCACCGTCGGGTTCGTCATTGCCGAGCGGATTTTGTACATTCCGAGGTAGCGGCTAGATCAGAACACACCAGTAGCGTAGCTAGGCCGGTTCCGCGACATTGCACATAAAATCGGTGGGGGTGCCCGATTTTAGATGTGAAATTGTTATGGAACCGGCATGCCAATACGAATGATCCTTTACGAAGTGTTTTGTGACGCGATCCTTTAGCATGGGTAGCATTCTATTGGTGACAACGGGACTGCGCCGATTGTGGCACGCGTCGCAGCGACATCGGCAAACGCTGTTCTCCTGTTTATTGTTGATGCTAATATGCCAAAGCCTGCGGTGCGTCGTTCGCAACCGCGACTGGAAGTCGCGCGAGAGCCTCCTGCGAGCGGGCATCGCGACGCTGCCGCACAACGCCAAGATGCACTACAATTACGGCAACTTCCTGAAGGACTCCGGCCATTACGAGCTGGCAATGGCGCACTATTACACCGCTCTGAGGTCGTACTTGACAGCTCGTCAACCGAACGAAACAAAAAACGATCACTTATATTTGGCAACGCATTTTAGGCTGTGGCCCACATACGCGAGCGCGCACAACAACCTTGGGACGCTGCTCAAGGAGCCGACCGAAGCCGAGAAGCACTTCAAGCTCGCGATACGTTTCTCCAAGGACCATTTGAACGCGCACTACAATTTGGGGAAGATGTACAGGTCGGGCCGTCCCGGAAAACGCAAACTGTTTATTTCTAAACTAGGAATAATCATTTTTAGGACGAAAAACACTTCCAAGTCATTGGAAATGCTCCAAGCGTGTTTGGAGATTGACGTGAACTTTAAACCCGCGTTCGTCGAATTGTGCCGATTGAATGTCGATTCGGACGCGCTCGAAGGTCGATTTCTCAAGAAGATCGTCGATGGCAATCGGCACGACTATGAATATTATAAATATTATGCCCAATGGTTGCAAACACACGGTAGTGATGCGCAAAATTGTCGCAGAACACGAAAAACATAAAATCTGTTTTTAGGTAATTTTAAGCTCGCCTACAAATATTTCGTTCATTCCGGAGACAAAATCTCCTCGTCGATGATCTCCTCGATGAAGATATTACGTCATTTCGGTTGTCATGGTCGTCTGTTCCAGTTAATTACCAGGTAATTTATGCAGTTTGTGTGAAACAATTTTTAAAACGATTTTTTTTCTTTTCTTAGATATCAAACGATCCATCGCACTTCGACAGGCGTAAGGACGAGCTTCACCAACGCGTACCTGCGAAGATGGCACCTGAACCGAGCGCTGGTGTACAGGGAAAACATCCCCGCGATGAAAAACGCGTCGTGCAGCGATATTTAGTTTATGCCGAGCGTCCGTTCGGACAGTGCGCAAACGTTGCCGAACGCCGGATAATAATTTGTAATAATCGATTCTGTGTACATAACAAACAAACAATAAACATTTTTATCGCATACAAAGCGTTTGCAATCGAACGCGGAGACGAATGCGGCCGGTTAATGCGGGCGCGTTTGCGGAACGCTTTTTGCCGACGCGCGCGCGACGCATCGAAATGCGCATTCGCGGTCGTCGGCGGAACGCCCGAAATAGCCGCCGCCGCTCGCGGCGAGCGAAACAATTTAAATTACCGGCGCCGCGCCGCGAATCCGGCGGATATCGCGCAGTGCATTAGCGCGCATTGTCGTCGAGCAAATTGGCCATCGATCATGTCCGGCCGGCGACAGCCCGAGCGCGATGGATATAAATTCGAATTTAAACATATCATCAATTATTTCAATCGCAGATGCGCTCGGCGCTCGCGTCGATCGCCCGACGCGGAGGCGGCGGGCGTGCAAAAAAATGCAAACGCGCGCGCGGCTGGCGCGCAAGAATAAAATAAAATTTCAGGGTGTCTTTAAGGGGTGAAAATAATTATTTCAAATATAAATTTTATCATAAGCAGATTACAGAGTTATTCAAGAATGCCCAGTGAAAATTTGAAATTTTTATCTCAAATAGTTTTCACGGAATAGAATTTCTATCACAAATGTTTCGATCTGGCCCACTGTGCGGCGAGTCGTTTTTAACACTGCGTAAACAAGCGCATTAGGCAACGTTGGCGGCTGCTCGCGCGCAAAAAGCGCTAATGCGCGAGCGTCTGCGTCGGCGGCGTCGGTCGGGAAATACTTCATAATACTTCAACTAATGACCCGGTACATACGTGTCTGAGCTACCCCTAATGACGCGCACACGCCGGCGCTTCCGCGTCCGCGCGACGCGTCGCCGTTTCACGCCGCGCGGCGGTCTTAAACGTGCGCGAAAACGTAAGCTGCAGATATTAAAGAATTACGTTGCAATAATAGCCGGGGCGCCGTTTTCCGGCGCGCATTAGCGCATCGTTAGCGCGCCATCGTCGAGGGGCATTAGAGCGTTTCCTTCCGGCTTTTCCGGCGCGCATATAGCGCCGCGAAAAACTAGCGACAGAAAGCGCGCGGCGCTCGCAATTTGTCCCTAATTATATCTTTTTTAATGGGATTAAAGTATTAAAAAGTTAAATCGGTCGTGAAACGCATGAAACACGAGTTTATCCCGTGTTATCTCCGGGCGCGCGCGAGCAAATCCCCGCGTTTGCAGTGCGAGCACGGACGCCGGAAAAGGCGGTCGTACCTGGGGCGCGCAAAAAGTCCGTCAGCACATTCGGGACGCAGACACATGGGCGATAATAAAAAGGCCGGGATTTTTGCTCCGCATCCCCGAGGTGCTATCGGCGCGTCGGCTTCGGGCGCGTTTCGGCAATAGTTGCGCGTTTAACTGCACGTTAGTGAGGTGTTCCGGCCGTGGGTCAAAACCGCCTCGACCGATCTCGACGCAATCTCCTTTTAAAAGATTAATTCCCAGCGCAATAAAGCAAAAGAACCCTCAGGTACTCCGGACGAATATGGCGCGCGCGTTTTGTTAACAAGTTATCGTTTTGTTCCGGCCGTCGTCCAGATTTTTCTTTGCGCCGCTCCGACGCGAGGGATTCTCAAAGTTTCTCATTATTTCGCGCGTCGTCGCGCAGTTGTCTATTAAGCGGCGCGACAAAGACGCCGGAATTAATGACCTACGTTTTATGCGCGCCGACGAGTCGCGCCGGCAGCGAAAAACCGTAATGACGAGCACGTATTTCATTTAAAGCGTCGCAGGATCACGGCGCGCCGAACACGAGGCGCTCGGGAAACAAATTGCGTGCATAACAAGCGATGCGCTAATAGTAATTACGAGGACGCGCGCGCGTTTGTCAATTCTTTCGCCGATTTCCGAGCTGATCGCCGTTGGGCGCTGGTCCGGGATAGCGAAAATGATCTGCGCCACGCACGCGTCGCCCGAAACGACTTAATTAAACTTATCGCGCTTTCCGACTCGGCTGCGCGACGAGGGCGGCGACGCGCGAATGCATGCCGCGTGCGACGTAACGGAACGCTGTAATGTTATCAACCGTTTTCGCTTCGCTTATTGTTTTCCGGCTCCGCGCGTCCGCGCGCGCGGACGGGTCGGCGGTAATTTCGGAATTTATATGCGCGAGCGTGGATGGCGAATTATTCTTCAAAGCGCTTCGCTGTTGCTCGCGCGCTCTATCTGATATGACGCACGCCCGATTTTCCGAACGCGCCGCTGATATATTAGAATATTAATGCGGCGCGCTGCGCCGCGACGCGAAAAACATACAAATTGACGGCGGATTGCTTTTAAAATATTCACCGAGTAAATATTCACAAAAAAAAAACTACCGAAAAACGCGGGGATTCGCCCAAAATATTTTGGTTTTATCCAAAAACGGTACACCCAGCGACATCTGCCGGAGAAAATTTTAACCCTAGTTTACTATTGTGAGCTTCATTTGTTTGGAATGTACAGAAATCTTTTGTAAACACGTGCGAAGCTTTTTAGTTCGTCCCTCTGACCACGAGATGACTCTGCGTGATAATAAATTATAAAATAAAAGAATAATTTTAATGAATAATAAATAAAGCGCCCCTAAAAAATCACTAAAAGTGCACAAATATTTTTAAAAATATTTCCAGCTTTGTTTTATACACATTTCATACATATTTCATACGATTTGACTATATAAACAATGACTTTTGTTTATATCACATCAGAGATTTATTTAAACGATGATAAACGCCTGAGAAAAAAAGGAATTTCCTCCGCTCGACACATAAATATGTATAAATCGTAAGTGGCTCACATTTATTGCGTCGAAACCTCGACGAAAACGCATAAAACTATATTGTCAAGAGACCGCGCCGCCGCGAAGAGTTTCAAACACGGCGGGCATAAATTTAATTTAGTTTGAGTGTTTTATTGTGCTGTTTGAACTTCGGATATTGCCGCGCGACGCCGCTCGTCACGTACCTGCGCGCCCGCCCGCGCCTGAGCCGAATTTTGTCAAAATTAATTGACAATCCGACCGAAAAGTCTAATTTAAAGTTCGGCGTTATTTTCCGATTTTCCGATTCTGCGAAACAATGCGCGACGCAACTTCTCGTTTAAAGTGTCGAAACGGAGTTGGAAATTAAAGTTTCGCGCCTTTGATAGTAAAAACCGTATCGGCGGCGACGGCGTCGCGCGCGAACGACATAGCGGTCGCGCGCGCCTCGCGGTCGGAGGCGGCCGACGAGATACGCACGCGACGACGAACTTTTATTCCCGGCGCGCTCATTAACGCCGGTTATCACTTCGATGAGCAAACATTTAACCTCTCGCGCTCCCGCCGAAAACTTCGCCAACGACCGGCGGCGGCCGGGAAATCTGTTGCCTCGTTTTCGCCGGGAGCGGGGGCGGCGAGACGGGAAGTGCGAAAACGAGACGCAGTCGGCGGCGATTACATATTTATTCAGCGAAATTAACTAATTGATGTTTGTTGATTTGTCTTAACTCCGGCGTCGACACTGCGCACGGGCGGCGGCGGCGGCGGCATGGAGTAAGATCAAACCCGTCCGCGCCGATTTAATTTAATTTATTAACGCGTTAACGTGACATTGTGTAATTTCATTTATAAATCGCTCGAACGGCGGCGCGTGGACGTGGCGGTTTGCTCGGCGCGCGTCCACGACTCTATTTCGGGGGAGGGGGGCGGCGGCGCGCAGCAATATTTGATGTGGAAGGGCAAACAATCCGCCGCGGGGCGGGCGACGGCAGCTCCCGAATGTCACATGTGCGGCCCGGACCTGTGTCAATACCGGATTCATATTTGATTAGCCCCGCGCCGGAATTTGCGGTCGGCGCGTCGCAAAAACGCGCGGCAATCGCGGAGACGGATCGAATTAAAACTGACCTCCAGAACCGCCCCCCACTCGCTCGACTTTCTGCTTAAGTCACCGATTGTTAATGAAGCGAGCCGAAATGGAATCGGAGCACGTCGCGCTTCGTAAGAAGCGCGCGCGCGGCGTGTTTTCGTTCGACGACAAAGCGGGGGGCGGCGAGTTGCGTGCCGCATTAAATATTCAAGCGCTAATGGCATTCGCAGGCACGAAGTGCGTCTCTGTTTCCTAGCGTCTCGCGCATTTGATGCGGAGGAACGCGCGCTCGCACGCGAGATAAACATATCAAGCTCGGCGGCGGCGGCGCGGCGGAGGCAAGCGGCGAGTAAACTAGGCGAGCAAACAAGACGTTACTTGAGCCGCCGCGCGGCGTCGTAATTGTGCGCGCACCCTTGAATCCCTTCCGTCGCGAAATCATAGAATTTCTAATATTTTTCTTGTCAATTCGGCGATCGTGTGCGCGCGACACGAAAAAAACATCCTTGTCTAGTCCTGCAGGTACGGAAAGTCGTGTCTATCCCCGAGAGGACGCCGCGGCATGATTTCCATACTTCTGACAGTTTTCCAGTTAGAGTTCAACAGTTCGCCGCGCTGCTCGGCGAAGTCCTACCTGTTTACTCGAACATCATTCCTGCATCGTTTCACTCCCGCATCAGAATCGGGATTAATTCCCCTAGGACATCCCCGGGAAATGTTTGCTTCTGAGAGCTGCGAAGAATAAAAGGCGGGCGCGCCCTTGAAACTACCGCGGGAAACTTTAAACTGCAGACCGGAGTGACGCGAGTGGCAGGAGCAGGGACGACGACAAAAAAAAAAGGAAAACTGCTTTCATAACGGCGGATTGCTTCCTTGATTACCCTTTTAGCTGAGCACACATCGGACGCGTCCTGCCGATTTGTTCCGCGCGCGAAGGATTCACACCCGACGCGCGAAAACCCTTCCGTTCGCCGCCCGGGAACATGCGCTCGAGCGATACGCAGGAGTCGCGCGGTCATTCAACACCCGCCTCCATGACTTTTCTATGAGCCGCCTGTTTACGCGCACTCGAACATATTTCAGTGTTTCCGCCGCCTTGATTCGCATTTGAATGCCGCAATTTCGGACGCTCGCCGATAAGATCGGGATTATCCCTTTTCCAATTCGAGGAGCGGAATAAAGAGGGCTTGCCGACCCTTAAAAACTACGCGGCGACAGTTTCCGCCTCGATAAAGACGAACGGCGGCGCCGAGATCGACCGAAGAGACTTCGAGGACAAATATGATCGATCAATTCGGAGCAAATTTTTGCAACGAATCGCAGGATTTGCCGACTGCGACTGCGGCGGCCGTAAAGCGCGCCGGATGCCGCAAACCGCGCGACGCTCGCCGACTTTTGCTCGCCATTCTCGAAGCTCGTCCTTGCATATTTTATGAAAAAAAAGGATAGTCGCCGCGAATAAAAAGAAGTACCTGGACCTGGGCGCGCGGCAGGAGCGAGTCGCTGCCTGCCGACCGCCGCCTCCAACGGCGCGTAAAAAACTTATTCGCGTGTTTCGACTATTGCGGCGCGCGTGTGTGCCGCGCGCTCGGGTCGAGCGGCTTACGTCCTTATGTCCGCCGGAGCAAGAAGCCCGGAGATTCCGGGACGCACGCACGCAAATCTTCGCCGCGCTCGACCGGAAAGGGACGCATTCCAACAAGTCATTTATTCATCGTGTGCATTACGGTCGATCTTTCTTTGCGCCGCGCGCCGGCGCCGTGCTCCTTCCCGACTCCGCGGACCGTCGAGACATTTGTATCCTGGTTCGGCGAGTTTCCGGACGGTCGAGCGGGTTTTTCTTCTTGTTCAGGAGATCCGGTTAAGAATTACAACACAATTTGTGGAATTTGGAGCGTTTCAAATGGTTTTCTAGAGATTGTGTGCGTTTTAACTTGTTGTTCAAAATTTTATGGAAAATATATGCAATTAAATTCACTACTTATTTTTATTTAACAATTGTTATTGTTGTTTAAATTTCTAATTGTAATTTTACCATTGTGCAACGTTTGAAGAACTTTGGGTTCTTAAGTGTTATAACACGCATATATTTTCAAATTCAGAAAAATCCTAAGTCATAGGACGAGGGAGAATATATTTAAGAATTGTTTTTAAAAAGAGTCGTTATAATTAGTTAAAAATTGCGAAAGTTATCGATAAAATCGTCTTACAAAATCAGTTGTCATAAAATTTTGCCTTTTGATACGTTTTGTTTGATATCTCCAAGAGTTTTAAAGATATCGAAATAACTTTTCTTAAAACATTTTTACAATTAAATCCTAAATAAAACACTATACAAGATATATTGTTTATTTTAATTAAAATAATTGTTTTTTATGATTAAATTCCATAATGTTTATCTAGGAGAACTTTGAAGCTCAAAATGTCCTAACACTTACACTTTTACAACGATTATTGAAATAATTAATGAGAAGGTTACTTTAAATTAGTCCCTAAGTGTAATTTTACCATTGTGCAACATTTGAAGAACTTTGGGTTTTTAAGTGTTATAACACGCATATATTTTCAAATTCAGAAAATCCTAAGTCATAGGACGGGGGAGAATATATTTAAGAATTGTTTTTAAAAAGAGTCGTTATAATTAGTTGAACATTGCGAAAGTTATCGATGAAATCGACTTACAAAACAGTTGTCATAAAACTGCGCCTTTTGATACGCTTTGTTTGATATCTTCTAGAGTTTTAAAGATATCGAAATAACTTTTCTTAAAACATTTTTACAATTAAATCCTAAATAAAACACTATACAAGTTATATTGTTTATTTTAATTAAAATAATTGTTTTTTATGATTAAATTCCATAATGTTTATCTAGAAGAACTTTGGATCTCAAAATGTCCTAACACTTACACTTTCAAACAATTATTGAAATAATTAATGAGAAGGTGACTTTAAATTAGTCCTTAAGTACTTTTCAAAAAGAATTATAAAAGTCTAACGAAAATTATAAAAGTTGTTAACCGAAACGTCTGACAAAGCAATTTTATGAAGGTCAGCACGTCTGGAAATTCTGCCTTTATGGCATGTTTAGTACTATAACTCTTGAAGTTCTAAAAATATTTTAACGATTTTTCCTGCAAAATATTTATAATTAAAGTCTGTAAGGTAATGAGATAATGTTTTAATGAAGGTACTGCTCGTGATATAATTGTTATTGAGATATTTAAAAAATATATATATATATTAACGACGGCCAGTTTCAAAGTATGATAACACTTATATTTTCTAAAAATTATAAATTACCTGAACCTGTCGACCATGGAGAATTTATTTATAAATATTTTAGTGGAAAAATTATGAAGATCTCTGAATAATTCTGTTCGTTATTGATCTCAACGTCCGACAAAATTTCGTTGTGTGAATCAAATTATCTTTTGGAGAATTTTGTCATGTTTTCTACAATAACTCCGGGTGTTTTAAATATATTTATGATTTTTTTTTTGTAAAATTTTTCTAATTATCTTCTTTATTTAAAATGGTACGGGATATTTTATTTCCTTGCCTTAAAATTGTTGCAATTGACATTGAAAATGTACTAAGATTAAGTCAATTTTGACAAAGTAAAATGTGCGCTTTCGCAACATTATACAGCGTCAATTTATCAACATTTTAAACAATTTATTACAGAACATTTTAAAGGATTCACTGCCAATATTTTTTTAATAAAAATCGTAGAAATTGTACAAAAATTACAAAAGTTATCCACCGAAACATCTAACAAAACATCATCAAAACTCCAAACTAATAATGAACAAACCGCAATAATTCTGTAAACGCCAAGCATTAAATGAACGAACTTATACGAAACTTATTTAGTATATCGTTCCATTGTTAATTCTCCGGGACGGAATGCGCCACATTTACGACGTTATGTAAGCACACCTTTCGCTTTTTTTTAACGTTTTGCGGTTTAGTTTTTTGATCGACTGCATTTTCATTGCCTCATTCGCGAGGACGGCGGCGGCCGCGTCCGCCTCGGACACTTTCCCGTTCGATAAACGAACGCCGATAAACCGGCGTCCGCCCGAGGCTGTAAAAACGGCGCATTCATAGATAGCCCAAGAAGCGATCAAAGATATCGGGCGCGCCGGATGAATCGCCTCTTTCCGATGAATACAACCGCCCGCGACGTTATTAAGCGCCGTTAACGTCCGGCGCCGTCGTTAAACGGCCTATAAATAGAGAAATGGACGAAGAAGACGCACCCGGACGAGCCGCAAAAAAATCAAAATTAATTTCGTTCCGAGGACGGAAAAAGGACCGCGAAAAGGACGATTTCAATTTGCCATTCGATTTGCGCTTTTCGCGGATAACACACGAAATTCCGGCGCGCATGCAAACCCCTTTCCCGCTCACATCAGCCATCATCGCGATCGACGTATCAGCCATCCGTCGTCGAGCGGAAAACGCGAAAACCTCGATTTCGTCGTCGCTCAGACTTCTCGCTCGTTCGCCGCGCCGAACCTCCGCAAATAAAGTTACTTCCGGCTGAGAAATAGTATATAAATACAAACACGCTTCGCCGCACCCCCGAGTCCGGCGCGCGACCCCCGGGAGCGTCCCGGAGGCCGAAAAGCGAGCAAATCAGTTAAACGCACTTACACTTTTTCCTGCCTCGCATTTCTTACAAAACAAAAACTTGCGCCGCAAATGTGGCGTTATTTATGTGCACCGATAGAAGGCATAAAACACGGAATAAAAAATCCGGGCGCCTTTATATGTTTTATTACGAATTTTCGTGTTTTATTGTCGGCGCTTTTTATGGCGGCAATCTGCGCGCGCTGATTGAGATCGCCGAAAGAAAATGCGCGCTAAATGTTCGTGATTTCTGGAGTTACCGGGACGCGCAGGTGAACAGTTCAATTAGGCGCCGCGTGCGTTTCGGGAAAACCTAATAATGACGATGGGGTTGCGTGCGTGTAATGATAAAGTGGCGCCCGGCGGCGTTCGTTCGCTTCGCTCTTGTTCTTGTGTCATTTCGCAAAGTTTTTACTCGAATTAAACTCGCGCCACGTGCGGAACAAAGGCGTCGCTAGGGGGCGCCATCTGACGGCCAAGGCCTCGCGAGGGGTAGTAATATATCGCCGGTTTTTGTATAGAATTTATTATATTACATAATGGTCGCTAGGCGAACCCTAAAAATGATCATGGGATACAAATACTCGTATGTACAATCGAAGGTCGTTGATTCAAACGTGGTGGAAGATGGCGCCGAGGCGGATGCCGAAGAAGACGACGATGAGGAGCGCCGGCGAGACGGGGACGGTCGACTGGCCGTCGTTTTTCACTGCAAACATGTTTGTCATACGAGGAGAGGCTGGGGTAGGTTAGGAACAGACGAGACACGTCGTCGGACACTCACCGAGCAACAGGGCCTCGCGCAGGTCCTCCACCGCCGCCGGGTAGACGAACGCGACGCATTTCACCCGCATCGAGCCGCCGTCGAAGTGGCGCGCGCGCAGCGGAAAGCGCAGCCCCAGCACGCTCGTTATCAGCCCGTCTTTGTGCTGGCGCGGCGGGTAGTTTGTCAGCGCATTGTCGCCGGACACCTGCGCACCGAAAACATCCCTAAGTGCTCCGCGGTCGTGTCGCGCTACACCGGACTCACGCGCTGCTCGTTGATGTACCAGACGAGCGTGGTGGCGGGGAAGCTCCTCCCGGACGTGCAGTTCAGGTCGACGCTGTCGCCGATTTGGTACTGCGGCGAGACGCCGGATATCGCGGGGTCCTCGCTGGGGGAGGCTGTCGAGGCGAAGGTGTGACAATCGTCGGGACATGTTAATGAGCGCGCGGCGACTTACAGATCACGTCCATGCGGGCCTCGCTCTGCGCGGAGGCGAAGGAGGGCGCTTCGGCGGAGACCTCGCATCTGTACACGCCGCCCGTGCGCAGGTCGACGGCGGGGAGGATCACGCGACGGCTGTCCGACTGACTCACCTACGGCACGAGACAAAATTCGCCCTTTTTACATACCGCGACTCGAACTTTCGCAACTCGACATTAGTCAACGTCAATATGGAGTCGAGCGCGCCGGCGGCCATCTTGCTCACCGCGACGCGCACGCCATCTACGCGATGGCTCGTCGCCTGCGGGCGCTCCCTGGCGACGAAGCGATAGAACTCCTCGTCGTCCTTGTACCACTTGACGGCGTAGAGGGTGTCGTTGCCCAGGTCGTAGTCGCAGTGCAACTGCGCCGCCTCGCCCGGCCGCCTGTACTGCGGCAGGTTCACCCGCACCCGTTTCAGCCCTCCGGCGGACGTCGTCGACGCGGACGACGCCGAAGACGTCGGCAGCGACGACGGGGCGAAGCCGTGTCCGGAAACTGCTGCGGCAACAAAGAGACACAACGAGACGTTCTTTAATCGGTCGGACAATGTTTACGAAGGTGTGCCCGCTAGGTGGCGCGCGTGACAGGCGAGCGAACTCATGGGGGATGCCGAGGGGATGCGTCGGCAAGATTGCGCATCGATTCGTCGACGTCGAGCGCAATATTTAGCTTCAATTTGAATTGCAAACAGGCGCGTCGCGCCGGGCCAAACAAGCGCATCTGGTCCGGCCGCCGGCGGCGGCGTTGCGATACGACGATAATTGTCATTGCGGCACATTCGCTCGCCATACACACCACAAGTCACGGCGTCTCTCGCACCTCATCTTCGGCGGCGAATCGATACGCAAGATGAGATGCAAATGCACGATTGCATGCGCGACTCCGTAACGAGCGTTCTATTATGATTATGCGCTAATTGGAACTGATTCCCCTCGAATCGAGTGGCGGATTACGCGCGAATCGCCCTTATCGGGCATCAGGTAACCTTCGAATTGTCGAACGCAAGCGGCTTATTGTTAGTGCGGCGCGGATCGATCCGAATTGTTTATGCCGATTCATCGCGATATTCAAATCGGCGCGTCGGCGAAAATGAAAAGCAAACAGGCGTTTGTTTCGCTACGTGTCTATTTGAATAAATATTGCATGCGCGCGCGCGGGAAAGTTGCCGCGAGCGCGAGTTTTACGCTCCGCCAATATTTGCGCGCCCGATCGATCAGCTGATCAACAAAATCACGCGGCGCGCGAGCGAAATAAAATCGACAAACTCGGGCGGAAATATTCGTGCGACTTACCATAAGTTACTTCGACTAAAACTAAATGAATCAGCAACTTCACCAAGGGCGCGCGACGCATCGTCGCATCACATTGTTTGTTGTCAGCGGCGGCGCGGAAAAATGTTCACCGGAAATTATCGCGCGCGCGAGCAGCGAACGTGTCGAGCGCGGGCCGCCGCCGACGACCAACTAGCGACTGAGCTCGCGTCGCGCCAAGTCGGAGCGGCGGCGGCGGCGCGATTGCGCCATCGGATCGCGTGCCTCCGGAGGCGGCGGCGGAACAATGCGTGCGTGCGCGCGACCGGCGCATGAATGCGGAATGAAGCGCGCGTTAATCAGCCGCGATGTATTTCATATTCGACGATTCATACGCGCCGCGACCTCAATGCGTTCGAAAAAAACGCTCGCATCGCCGCCGCCGCTCGCACTTTCGTGCGTCGCGTGCGAAGACGCCCCCTCGCCCTCGTCGATGGCAATTGTGACATTTGATCGGTAATTCGGTCGAGCGTAAATCACGACGCCGGCGCCGATGTTCATGCTCCGGCCGCGGGGGGCTTTCGGTTGGCGTTTCTTAAATCCGCGCGTTTTAATGTCAATTGAGATCAATGCGTCGACACAAAGCGGCGCGAGTGGTGGAAAACGTGGATATTGGGATATATTGTCGGTGCGTGTCGAATAAATCATCATTGCGAAAGGTTTCCAACGCTCGGCACCGAAAAAACGAGGGATTTTTCTACTTGCGCATCAAAACTAGTTTTTCTCACTGCAAACGGTGTGTAAAATAGCAAGTGCTAGCTTTCATTTTTTGTTTTATACGAATATCTCATTTACAACGAAGAAGTGAAGGTTTGTGACTATTTTTGTGACTAGTTTTTCTGGATCCGGACTGTTTCACCGAAAACTACCTGCGGCAAATCTTCAAGTACTTGACTTATGAATGGATGACAAAACCGCAAAAGGGTCCGTCGGCCTGCCATAAAGTGGACCCCAAAAGTTGGGACGATATGCTCGAACATTCAGAAACAAAAAGGTAAGGTACCGGATCCGGGGTGTTTCACCGAAAACTACCTGCGGCACATCTTCTAGTACTTGACTTATAAATGGATGACAAAATCGCAAAAGGGTCCGTCGGCCTGCCATAAAGTGGACCTCAAAAGTGGGGAGGATATACTCGAACATTCAGAAAAAAAAGGTAAGGTACGGGATCCGGGGTGTTTCACCGAAAACTACCTGCGGCAAATCTTCAAGTACTTGACTTATAAATGGATGACAAAATCGCAAAAGG